>JASVEL010002656.1:0-101218 GCA_032618575.1 Nicotiana noctiflora | reverse complement strand
TGCTTCATGCGGACTCTAAATTTGAACCTTGATACTTGCTAGTTGCAGGTGCTGCTTTTCGGATCAAGACCAGGTATGCAGTGCTTGTGACCTCGGCCATGTCTTGAGCACACCACATCTTTCATCAACTTCTGCACTTGGATTAACTCCTTGCCTTTTTTCATTGTGACTAACTTCTGTTGATCATCTCGGACTGTTGACTCGCATTCTGGTTGCAAGCTTCTTTTGTTGCTTACTTGCATTGCACTCCGAAGTGAATTCCCTTACTTGTGATCTTCGAGCTATTCTCCTTCGACGTCTGAATCTATCTTTTCTGATCCTTGTTGCCTTCCTTCTGATTCATGCTGGGGATTTCCGTTACACTCTGTCACTTTTCGATTGTTCACTATGCTTATCAAATCTTGGAAACTGAGACGTCGTTCTACTTTTCTGGCGGGCTTTTGACTTTAACGACAAACTCTAATCATAAATCGCCATTCCATTCTTCAGGCGGGCTCCCTGACTTCAATCATCAACTTTGAAAATAAATCGCCATTCTTCTCTTCAGGTGGGCTCCTGACTTAAACATCAACTTAGAAAATATATCGCCACTCCTCTCTTCAAGCGGGCTCTTGACTTCAACAACATCTTTTGAAATAAATCGCCATTCCTCTCTTCAGGCGGGCTCCTGACTTCAACATCAACTTAGAAAATAAAACGCCATTCCTCTCTTCAGGCGGGCTCCTGACTTCAACATCTTTTGAAAATAAATCGCCATTCCTCTCTTCAGGCGGGCTCCCGACTTCAACAACATCTTTTGAAAATAAATCGCCATTCCTCTCTTCAGGCGGGCTCCTGACTTCAACATCAACTTTTGAAAATAAATCGCCATTCCTCTCTTCAGGCGGGCTCCCGACTTCAACAACATCTTTTGAAAATAAATCGCCACTCCATTCTTCAGGCGGGCTCCTGACTTCAACAACATCCTTTGAAAATAAATTGTCACTCCATTCTTCAGGCGGGCTCCTAACTTCAACATCATCCTTTGAAAATAAATCGCCACTCCATTCTTCAGGCGGGCTCCCGACTTCAACATCAACTTTTGAAAATAAATCGCCATTCCTCTCTTCAGGGGCTCCCGACTTCAACAACATCCTTTGAAAATAAATCGCCACTCCATTCTTCAGGCGGGCTCCTGACCTCAACATCAACTTAGAAAAATAAAATGCCATTCCTCTCTTCAGGCGGGCTCCTGACTTCAACATCATCTTTTTGAAAATAAATCGCCATTCCTCTCTTCAGGCGGGCTCCTGACTTCAACATCAACTTTTGAAAATAAATCGCCACTCCATTCTTCAGGCGGGCTCCTGACTTCATCAACATCCTTTGAAAATAAATTGCCATTCCATTCTTCAGGCGGGCTCCTGACTTCAACATCAACTTTTGAAAATAAATCGCCATTCCTCTCTTCAAGCGGGCTCCCGACTTCAACAACATCCTTTGAAAATAAATCGCCACTCCATTCTTCAGGCGGGCTCCTGACTTCAACAACATCCTTTGAAAATAAATCGCCACTCCTCTCTTCAGGCGGGCTCCTGACTTCAACAACATCTTACTAACTCCATCCCATCCATGTCGCCTTCCTTTGCTTCCTGCACCACTTTCTTCTTCCTGCATCGCTTCTTGGGCCATCCTTTCTTCCGAATTACCTTGTTTTGGAATTGCTTTCCTCCCGGGTCGTGTTATTTTTCTCTTGACTGCTGGGGATATCTTTGGAACTAATTACTTACCTGCTGGGGTAATGCTGCTGGGGAAATCTTCTTTATTTCCTCTTTTTCTACTTCCTTCAAAACCTTTATTCTCTCCCCGGATCGCTGGGGATTGAAATGTCATCAGCTGGGGATTACACTGTCGGGGGATCCCTTTTCCTTTTTCCTCTTTCCAAACCTCATTCCGGACTCGCGCTTGGCTCCCTTGAAAAACTTGTAGGATATAATGCTGCCAGAGAAATCTCGAATTCAGTGTTTCATTTTTTCGAGAACTGCTGGGGACGATACCGACTTCTTGCCTTTCTGAACGCAAGCTTCCTCGTTTTGTCTTGTCTGCTGGGGGTATAATTTCCTCTATCACAACTTGTTGTTTTCTTTCTTTTTTTTTTTTTTGACTGTCGGGGATAATCGGGTTCAAAGATCATTTCCTCGCGTTATCCGGCTTCTTTCCCCAACCGGGTATTTGGTTTCGAGAAAATTTTCGCAACGGGAGAAAATTTTCTCCCCCAGTTTGAGAATCTTCTTCGTGGCATGCTTTTCTGCCAACAACCCCTCTTCTTCCTGTTTCAAATCAAAGAAAAATTAGTTAGTTTTAAAATGTGGTGGCTGGTTGTGGTGCTTCTGCTGGGGATGGTTCTCCTCCTCTTTCCCTGCTCTGCTTCTCATTGTCATAACTTGCTGGGGATGTTATTATTTGATGATATTCATGCCGGGGATAGTTTTGTCCTTTCTTGCTTCCCCTTCCTCCCTTGACGACTCCTTATTCACAGGCCTTTCCACGTTGTTTTCCACTGGTATCCTGACCACCCGAATTCCTGTGATAGTGATCTTGTGTAAAGACCTTGCATGTTTTGCTGGTGAACCATTTTCTCTGTTCACCCTTGTTACTGGAAATACCTCTTCTGCTGGGGATATCCTCCCTTGGAATGGGCATTTCCCGACCTTTGAGTCTCATTGGCCTTGGCCTCGAGGTCATTAAGCTTACTTTTTATGGAGGTATCTTTTATGATGCCGGTCTACCCCTTTGTCAACTTCCTCTTGTTGGGGAATATCCTTCTGGACACTGGCTTTGCGCTTAATCCCTCCTCACTTATACCACTTGGGTGTACCAACTAGAATCCCGTCTTGCGTAATTGGAAAGCTGATGGAAAATTTTGCAGTCATTTCTTGCAAACAGACTCTATTGGGGAATTTTCGACAAAAAGGAGAAAGATAAAAGGAAACAGAATAAAAGACAAAAAGGGAGATGACTCTCTAAAAAGAAAAATTATAAAGTAAACCTATCAAATGTGGATACCAAGTCTAATGGACATGACATGCACATATAGCCTATCCTTCATCGTTAAACCGCCTTTTGTAATCTTCGCCTGGGGCTTTCCCATCTGATTTCCAATCTCCGTTCGACTTGTAGTGCCCGAGGGGTTTTCACTACCAAGCCTCTCTCATTTCGGTTTTTCTCTCAGCTTTCATCGCCTTATGGTGCCTGTGAAGGTTTTCACCGCTAAGACTCTCTCATTTGTGTTATTTTTTCGCTGGGGATTGGTGGTGTTACTGCTAAGACTCTCCTATATTCTGCTGGAGATCGGAGTCTTTTCTGATGGGAATCAGAGTGTTATGTTCTGATAAGACTTCTCTCATTCGCGTGACTTGGCCTCTTTTGAAGATTGGTCGAAAGGTCTTTCTTTGGACCGTAATGTGGATTTGGATAGGGCTAGAAAGAGTTTAAAGGCTCAAAATAGAACAACGTGGGTTCAAAATTACAACCTTCGGAATCTACACTTTCCTTTATAAACACGACTTTTTGTTGTCCCAGTTTCTTGCTTGGGGTTTTTGTTTCTTGCTTGGGGATTTTTTTGATTTTTATTTACACTATGACCGAGCTGTGAAGCGCCTACGTATCCTCTTTAAGGAATCAGGTCAAACGTAGTTCCCAATTCCTCATTTTTCTTTTCATTATTTTTCTTTTTTTTTCGTTACTTTTTGGTTGTTTTTGTTTTTCTCTTTTTCTTTCTTTATCTTCCCCATTTGCGTTTCTAATTTTGGTAACGATTCCGAAGGAGGGGTATGAAAGAAATCAAAATAAGGCTCGAAGGGTTAACGAAGGATAAAGTGTTTGGGTAGCAGAACAAAATACATTCGTCATTCCAATCTTCAAAACACACCAGGTACAAACAACACGATTAACATTCGTCATATCTTTAAAGCACAGTTTGGACAACACTCTCATTTTCATTATCGTGAATGACCCCACGTCGATTTGGCCAGCTTGCCTTTAACTGTTTCCTTTTTAGTTGCCCCGGTTTCACATGACTCGGGATCCAAATAATCTCAAATTGTTTTTATTTCCTTTAAATGACCCTATCATCTTCCAATTGCTTCATGATTAACTTTTAGAATTAAGCCACAATTATGTGTGCGCATGTCGTGTCACTAGATTCGGCGTTTGAACACAAGACAAATCTAAAGGGTAAAAAAAAAGATCTAAACAAATAAGATGACCGGGAGTAACAAAAGACCGAAAGCTTCATTAAACTAATGACGAAATGGTTCAATGACAAAACAAGCAAAACAAACTAGAGTACAGCCCTGAAACAAAACTGGGCAAGACCAAAGCAAACTGCTAGGACAAAAGGGTTTGACCACAAGACAACCCTGAAAGTAACTCGGACAACATAAATGACAACAAAAACGAACCACCAAAGCTCCATCTAGCTGACCAAAAGATGGAGTGTCTTCCCAATTACCAAGCACGACGCTTTAGCCACTAAGTTCTGCATCAATATTGCCGAGGCTGCCATCTGCTTCAACATTTTTAGCTTCAGTCAATACACCCCCCAGAGGATTCGTGTGCTCTCTGTCATCGTCATTGATCACAATCAACCACCCTTTTTGAATCATTCTTTCTATTTCCTTTTTCAAGGTACGACAACTCTCAATATCGTGCCCTCTGACATTGGAATGGTATGCACATCGTGCAGTAGGATCGAAGCTTCTTGCACGTGGGTCGGGAGTATATCCGGGGAGCGGTGTAATCAGGCCGACATGCTTTAACCTTTCAAACAGACTTGCATAGGATTCTCCGATAGGGGTAAGAGCCTTTTCTCGCTTCAGCAACCTCTCCTCCCTAAACGCCTTATTTTGCCTAAAACCTGACCTAGGGGGTTTCCGGTATGTTCGTGGGGGTTGGTAGGCTTTTTGTGGAGCTGGGTACCTGGAAGGTGAAGTACAATTTTGGGTGTCCCGGGGAGAGTAGTGGTGTTGGGGACGGGAGTAGCGTTGTGAAAACATAGCTGAGGGACGAGTAATTGAGCTACTCGAGTGGCTGGAAAAGCTGTGATATGTGGGTATATATGGAGAGTGTGATGGATCATCTGGCATCGGGTTTAGTGTACGGGTAAGGACAGAGTCCAGGAAGCTAGGTGGTGGCGGGGGTGGTGCTTTTCCATCCATCCACGCCCGATACATGTCAGCCACATGTTGTCTCAGCATGTGTTGCCTCAACATTTTTACCTCTTTTATCAACCAGCTGTTGTCGGGTATCGGTACCAACCCACTCAGTCTTCAGGTTCTCTTCCATTGTCCTATGACTTTGTGTTACGTGGAAGAGTTATTTTAGAACCACAACCAACCACCTTTCTGGAAATGAACACAACAAAGCGAAGTCATCATGTTAGCGTTAGGCCATTTGACACGTAGGTAAACGCACATTAGGGATGCAATGAACCTAGGCAGTTAAACCTTTCTATCATGCATTTGCTTCGGTTTCATGCGTCATTCCAGCTTCTCATATATGTGCTTTCCCAACTTTCCTTTATTTTCTAAATTGTTTTTGCTATTTTTCTATTTTTCTCTTCTCTTTTTTGTTTTTGGTTATGGATATGGTCGAATCCTATGTGGATTGCCTACGTATCATGACCCCGCATAAATCGGACCGAGCGTAGTTCTTGCAAATTAATGCAAGAAATAAAGAGATGTTTATTTGATTTTTTTTCTTTTTTTTTTTGAAAAAAATTGTAAAAGCCGACTCCAACTACAAACTCTGATGAAAAACTTTCACACCTTGTGCCGGAGATTTCTACAAGAAGAAAAATATTTTTAGCGCCAATTATGACTATTTCTACAAAATTAGCCATGTAATGGCTTATTTGACAAAATGGCTATTTTTGTAAAATTTATTTAAGAAAGATAAACTTGAAAATTTTTTCATCCTATGGCTTATGGGGCATCGTTCGGCATCGCCATAAGCCAACATCAGACTGAGAAGTTTCTAATGTCAATTGACTATTTTTACAAAATTGGCCATGTAATGATTTATTTGACAAAGCGGCCATTTTTGCAAAATTTTATTTAAGAGAATACAAATTCAAAATTTTTCATCTTAGGGCCCATGGGGCATCGTTCAGCACCGACACAGGCCAACGCAAGACTGAGAAAATTTAAATGCCAAATGTGGCCATTTCAGCAAAACCATATGTTTTTTATTTATTTATTTTTTGCAAAGTTGAGGGATGACTCAAACTTAATTTTGCGGATACGGCCTTTCAACATTTTCACGAGGGAATATTTCTAGGCCGTGCCCAAAAATTATTTACAAAGACTCAAAGTGGCTATTCTTGCAAAAATAGCCTTCCGGCGTCCTTTTGGGGGAACATTCGGCTTATTTTAAACAAGAATAGCATCACCCGATTTATTTATAATAAAATCAAAAATTTGACACATTTTTTTTGGTTATTTTTTGCAAAAGAGGTATGAACCCGAACTTGATTTTGCGGCTATGGCCTTTCAACATTTCCACATGGAATATTTCAAGGCTATTATTCAAAAAGAAAAAGAAAAGATTTCAAAGTGGCCATTTTTGCACAAACAACCTTCCGGCGTCCTTTCGGAACATTCGACTATTTTCAAAAATGGCATCACTTTGATTTATTGACAAAATTAAACACACATTTTTTTTTGATTTTTTTTAAAAAGGGGTGGTAACCCAAACTTTATTTTGAGGCTACGGCCTTTCAACTTTTCCACATGGAATATTTCAAGGCTATTATTCAAAAAGAAAAAGAAAAGACTTCAAAGTGGCCATTTTTGCAAAAACAGCCTTCCGGTGTCCTTTCGGAACATTCGGCTATTTTCAAAAACAGCGTTACTTTGATTTTATTGAAAACTAAAACTTCGACACATTTTTTTTTAAATTTGTTTGAAGGGGTGGTTGGACCCGATGAAGGTTGCCTACGTATCTCACACCATGTGAGAATCAAACCAGCGTAGTTCGGTCAGATTATTTTATGACCAATTATTACAACAAAATTGTTCTACCTATTTTTCAAACTTTTCTTTTCAAATTTTCGACTGAGTTTCGTCAATATTTCAATACTTTTCTGTTCCAAATTTCTTTCTTTTTGTTTTCGGGAATTTAACCAATCAGCATAATAATACAGGACAAATAAATGTAACATATAATATGCTCGGTCTTTGATTACCGGGTCACCTGTCCTAGACGGACCCAACCCCTGTGGTGAGTCCCCTAAGGCAAATGCAACATGATGCGAATAAGCGTTCCTACTAGGGATCCGGCATGAAGTCACGTTATTCTAAGTTCAAAACCTGGGTATGTGTTCTAGACTGTGTACCCGAGCGGACAACTCGAGTCGAGGAAGGAGCTCCTTTCCGGGAACCAAAAGGCCAGCCGGCTTAGAAACTTTCCGAGCCTCTTTCTTATTTTTGGGTAAGACACTAACAGAATAGGGAGTCTCAACCAGTAAGCACATCCCCATAGGTGAGAAGAGAAGGGTTTCGGCACAGTTTATATATACAGTTCAAGAAATATCAAAACGATAAAAATATCATTTTGCACATTAATATAAACATATAATAAAATCAGATAATAAATAAGCCAAATACAACAATTATTCCAAGCTCGAATTCTTAAACCCTGAACCGAAGTTCTGGGTCAATTATCCCCAGCAGAGTCGCCAGAGCTGTCACACCTCCTTTTTGGCGCTAACCCGTGAGGGCGCGATGGAGTTTTTCCAATTAAAGGACAATCAAAACGGGATTTATTTATTTAATTCAGAGCCGCCACTTGGGAGATTTATGGTGTCCCAAGTCACCGATTTGAATCCCGAATCGAGGAAAGGTTTGACTCTATTTAACGTTCTGCGAATCAGAAATCCGGATAAGGAATTTTGTTAACCCGGGAGAAGGTGTTAGGCATTCCCAAGTTCCGTGGTTCTAGCACGGTCGCTCAATTATCGTACTTGGCTTCTTTATCTGATTTTATAATATGCCTAACTTATGTGTAAATTTTAATTTTTAACCTCTTATGATATTATTATTATAAAAATTATTATTATTATTATTATTATTATTATTATTATTATTATTATTATTATTATTATAATTATTTTTACAAAGAATTGCAACGTTGTGAAAATGTATCTCGAACCACGTCGCACCAGTGCACCCGTGGTTGTCAACACATTTCGACTCCGTTGAGATTTGGTTTGAGTCACATAAATGCGCACCCGTGATTAGGAAGGTATTATTATTAACTAACGCGCCTAAAGTAATTTCGCGTTTGTACTTTGCGAGGGCCACGAAATTTGCTAAATGGCACGCCTCGATTTCTAAGGACTAAAAGTATTAATTAAGCAAGGCCACAGATTATAATTTGAAATTATATTTCTATGTACTAAATAAATAAAAAATCTATGATTGTAGTTTCTTGAACGTTCTGTCCATAAGCAGTATACATTTTCCAAATTTTTTCACATACATATTCCTTACAAGCTAATAATCATTAATGTTATTATTATCCAATCATCATTCAATGTTTATACTTTCATAATGCAAAATCCAAAATCAGTAACGACAATACCATCTTTGCAAATTCAATTTTTATAGGTTGTTGTAAGACAATATCCATCAAACCAACAAACGCGTATATGAAATAGAACTTGCAGAATACTAACACATCCTCAAATCAAACGATATAACATTAATCCAAACGTTTCATATAAAAGAGAATAACAAATATGATAGAAGTACACTATTAAGCTCAACGGAGTATGAGAAATTGAAGAACCTAACCTTACAAGTGAATCGAAATAGCAAGTGAGGTATCGTTGAACTCAAAATGTGACGAACCATGGACGAACCTCCCCACTGGACCTCGACGTGACAACCTCCAATGGGTTTTGGCCAAAAACTAATAGCAATGATAAAGCTCGGCTCGCTGGAACCACGAAAAGTTTCAGAAACAAACCTCGAATCGACACCTATGTTTTGCTCTGCTTTGGACGATGCTTTCTGGACTGTTTCGCACTGGTTTGGGGTTGATTTCGGGTCTGTTTTTAGTGAGTTTTTGGGCAGCTTCCAACTGGCTTTTGAGGAAGGTTCTGCTGCGACAGAACTGGATTCTTGGAGTGGCTATTTGGTCGGTTTTCTACGGCAGAAGTGAGAAGAAGAGGCAGCAGCGATGGAGTGTTCTTTGTTTTTGCTGCTAGCCTTCTCCGTGTGTGTGCTCAATTGCTGCGCCGGTTTTTTGCCTCCAGCTCCTGTCCGTGTATCCCCTCCTTTTTCTATTGTTGTCAGTGAATGGTGAAGAGCATGAAGACAGAAAATAAAAGAGCTCTCCCCTCTCAGTGTTTTTTCCGTTTTTGCTCCTTCCGTCTCTTTTTCTTTTTTTTTGAAAATCAGAAGTCCCTTTCTTTTTAAAGAATCAACCAAATCACTCCAAAAACTCCCCTCCCTCTCACGTGAAGTCCCCCTTCATATGCATATTTTTTTTCTTTTAAAATGAAACACCCCACCCAACAATGTCCCCCTTTGTCATTATCCTTTTGTCTTATTCTTTTGTCTTTTTCTTCTTGTTTTTTATCTTTTGTCTTTTCTTCTTATTCCCCCATCCCATTATGTATTGTCCCCATAGTGTGTGCATATGTGTGTATGGGTAGTTTTTGTCCGTGCTCCCCGTGTGGTGGACTCGGATTATTACGAGCTAGGTCCGAAAATTATAAAACCGGGTAGTTTGAACCCGAATATTATTCTTTGCCCGGAACCGAGAATGGTGTTATTTAATTAATCCTAGGTAATTAAAATAACTATAAAAGTAAGACCAACAACTAAACAAAACTATTTTTATTTTTATTTTTAAGATTGAAGTAACTGCAAAATATTAATTATATTATTTTTGTTTTGTAATTTTCGTTTTTTTTAATAAGCTAAAAATATAAAGTACTATTTTTGCATTTTTCAAGTTTAAAATGACTACGAAACATTAATAAAACTATATTTTTTTTGTTATTTTTTATCTTAAGGTAAAAATAGAGTAAAAGAGTCAAAATTAGCTAAAATAACCATATTAGGCCTAACTAAATATTTTACACTAAAAATATAAAAAATCTCGGGTAGGGGCAAAATCACGCATCTACATATAGAAGGAAGATCTCTCATTCATAATGTACTTATATGTCATGACCTATTGAGGCATTATAACAAGAAGACTACTCCAAGGTATTTGATGAAGATTGACCTAAAGAAAGCCTATGATATAGTTAGATGGGAATTTCTGTAGGAAGTGCTTAAAGGTAATGGATTTCCTATGTCATTCATACAATTGATCATGATGTGTGTTACAACAACTACATTCACAGTAAAAGTGAATGGTGGAGGTTTTGGATATTTTGAAAGGAAGAGAGGGCTTAGACAGGGGGGTCCTATGTCTCCATTACTGTTTGTTTTTGTCATGAAGTATCTATCTAGAGGGTTGAATAAAATGAGTGAGTTCCTAGATTTTCAGTTTCATCCTATGAGGGTGTTTGGATGGGCTTAAAGGCTAGTACAACTAACTTTTAAGCACTTTTTTATTTTCTAGAGAGTTTGGCAAAAAAATTGCTTTATAAAGCTAAAAAGTGCTTAAAAACCAAAAATAACAAGTTAGCTGACCCCAAATTTTTTGATTTTGGCTTAAAAACCATTTTAGTTTGACCAATAAATTATTTTCTTGTCCATTACAAGTTTTCATAATACCAAATTACACTCAATCAAGAAAACCCTAAAACATTGTACTTCTCCAATTTTCTTTTTTGAAAACTGTCGTTCCTCTTCCTCTCTGCATCATCTTCAATTTCTACAATTTTCCTCAAGCATTTCAGTGGAAATCAATCCTCGTTATAAGTTCTTCTCCATCCTTATTGTAATCGTGATAATTTATTGAATTACTGTATCATTCTTGGTTCCATCTACTTCCTCTGTTTATACAATATGTATTTTATATAGCGTTTTTTAATAGAACTACATTAATTATTTACTCCATATATTTGCACATATTTTAATTAAGGTCTTATTTGAAAAGGATCAGAGTCCTCCTTATGTGCTAGTTGTATGT
Organism: Nicotiana noctiflora; assembly: GCA_032618575.1. Classification (NCBI taxonomy): domain Eukaryota; kingdom Viridiplantae; phylum Streptophyta; class Magnoliopsida; order Solanales; family Solanaceae; genus Nicotiana; species Nicotiana noctiflora. Next base: position 90,085 of record JASVEL010002656.1, on the reverse strand, counting down.
GTCGATATTTTTGTAAATCTAGAAATAAATGTAAATTTTGGCAACTGGCGTTTAACCTAGTTACATGGTATATTTTTGTTAGCTTCACAGAAAAATTATCGTGGTGGGGAGAACACTCAAATGCATATGAAATATCCATATATTAAAATTGGGTGCTAAACTTTCTAGACTTTTCATGTTTATGAGCAAACCTACAAAGTTATCATAGTAAATAGAGCCTACTGAATTTATTGAATATTTCATTAGTCACTCCAACTAATGATGAAGTTTCTTCTACTTTGATTAGATATTTGTTTCTCGTTTTATCAGATTATTTACATTCAATCATGATGGAACGTAATTCTAAGTGGGACGATGAGGTTCATATTACATTTATTGAGTTATGTGTGCAAGAGATTAGAAAGAAAAATAAACCAAATACTTACTTATCTAAATATGGGAGAAAAAATATAATTAATGTGTTCGAAAAGAAGACAAGAAGAGTGTATAATAAAAAAATAATTGAAAAAATATTGGGATTAAATGAAAGTCGAATGGACACTTTTTAAGCAGTTGATGAGAGGGAAGATAGGTTTAGTATATGATGCCTACTGATGAAGCTCGCAAGTCTTGGTTAGAGTTTAACTATGAGTTATACCTAAAGAAAAATGGATAATGTATCGTTGTGGTTGAATATTTTTATTGTTTGGTATTCGAATATTGTAGTTGTATGTGTAAACTATATTATGATTTTATGTGTAAGTTTCAATTATGATTTTTATGTGTAAACGTGCACGGAACATTTTCCTACACATCTATGTGTAAGGTTATGGTGCTAACTTCATTGATGGTGGGACTCATCTTTGCTTTATACGTTGCCTGGGTTGTAGCTACCTTTCATTTTCTTGATTGTTTCCTTTCATTTGCTACCTTTCATTTGAGGATTAAAAATATCAGATTAGTAGCTACGTTTCATTTGCTTGATTGTAAAAGAAGATTACCATTTTCCTTGCTGATCGTAGCAAACTCAACCTTACACTACGGTAGGAAGAGCGGACGCTAAGACTTTTACCTGAATAGTGGTATCGGGGTCGATTTTCCACAGGGAGCTTGGAATGGAGTTGCGTATTTATATAGACTAAGAATGTGTTTGTGCTTCTAATTGTACTTCTAACATTTTTGGATTTTCTATTATCAACTACTATTATCAACTAAGGGTAAGACTAAATTATGCTAATGAAGTATTTTCTAAGATGTAATTAATATAAAGAAAGGCACTAGGGTCATGGCATTACCTAGGCGGTTAACTAACGGGTAGAGACTACTAATAATAGATTAAAATATTTGGGATCAATGTTATAACCGTTGCATAATTGTACCCACTCTCACACCTCTCGGTAGAGAGAGCTATTTTGCCGAGTTGACTCTCGAGAGACCAATTAGGTAGGCCAATTTGACAAAGAAACTAGGGTTCAAGTAGGGTGATTACACTCTCGAAGTTTAACCCGTTAATTGGGACTACCATTTCTCATGAGTCCATCCATTTCCTTGTTAGGTCAATTTTGGGGTCATAGACTTTCTTTCTCAAGATGAGTCAAAACCCACTAAACTAGAATCAATGTTTGCAACCACCAATCCTTAGTTAAATCATAAAATTAACCCAAATAACAAATATCCAATATCAATCTATCATTAAAAACTAACAGCCATTAATTACACACACTAGGGTATAGCTACAACCCTAGCTAATGGGTTTAGCTAGACATAATTAAAGAATAAATTGAAGAAATAGAAGACGAAACAACCATATTAATTAATTTCTAATGTCAAACTACAATAATCTATGATGAAATAAGCTCAAAATACCCAAGATAGGCTAAAACATACGGCTCACAAGCGCATCAGCTATCAGATGTACAAAACTTGACCTAAAAATGGTAAAATATCCTATTTATACCGGGCTAGAAAAACTGGACAAAAATACTCATGCAGTTCAGCGCGGACCACGCATAAATATAGCGCAGCCGCGTAGGCTCTTGGACTTGAAAATATTTAATCTCTAATGTTGGGGGCGCGGACCGCGCAAAAAGGCAGCGCAGCCGCACTGGACGACAGACAGAGACTGCATATAAATGGAGCGCGGCCACGTGGAAGGACTTAGCAAAATCATCATCTCTCTGAATCTCACCCTCGCGGACCGCACTGATTTGTAGCATGGCCGCCTGGGACTTGCCTTGAATTTGAAGGTCTTTAAATTTTCACAGGTGCGAACTGTGTAAAGATGAGCTTGGACCATGCAGGATGTCCTTGAAATATTTACTCTCTGAATCTCATCCACGCGGATCGCACTAATTTGTAGCGAGGCCGCGTGGGATTTTCCTTGAAATTTTGAGCCTCTGAACTTTGCTGGCCCGTACCACATGAAAAGGAGCGTGGACCGCGTAGGATTCCCTTGAATAACCCAGTCTTTGAATCTCCTAGCGCGGCCGCGTGGCAAAACAGTACGGTCCGCGCTAGGTCTTCTTGTTCCCCACTTCACTTGGTCTTTGACACTTGGCAGGTTTCACTCCATTTTGAGCCGATCTTCGACAATTGTCATCTTGTCTCTCAAAACTGCAATCAAGCACAACTTATAAGTATTTTAGGACTATTTTATGGCAATTCATACACAAAGCATAGGCAAGTATGGGCGTAAAACATGTTAAAATCATAGTTTTCAACTCCCCTAAACTTAAACCTTTGCTTGTCCTCTAGCAAATAAAATAAGACCCACCCCTCAAAAGAAACATCCAAGTAATTCCGGCTTATCCTAAAGTAACCTCAACAAGCATCAATTGGGACTAACAATTACCCTCGATATGAATACATCATTAACACAATTTAAGCTTTGGAAAACTATGGATCAAGCGTGACATAAGAGCATAAAGGGTTGACTCATTTCATCAAGAAGCTTTTCGCAAATACCTTGTTCATTGTGGAACCCAAACTCACACATCCTCAACTCTCCCTAAGCGAACCTTACCTTTTAGAGTAATGAAACACAAATGGAGGTTGATGAATTTTTCTCTCATTTCTCTTACAAAGAAGGTCATACGTCAGGCTCTAGGTACCATATGCTTGCCTCTTATGTAAGTATCCACTAATGTAGGTTCCGTTTAACTCAAGATCATATAGGGCTTTTATGGAGTCATTGTAAAGGCTTTTGGATAAAGGTAGGATATGTTTTGTTCAAGTGGGTTCAATCTTACCTTAAGCACTTCTTGTGATTTATTTTGGCACACTTTATTGACTCATTTGAGTATTCACTTCTTTTTCAAGGGGTTAGAGAGGCACACTGTCACTCTTTCTTATGCAATTCAACACATTTCTCCTTTTTCTACTTTTTTCACAAACCTTTTTCACTTTTGTTTTCTTCGGATTCCCTTTTTGACCTTATTCAATTTGGTCTTTCTCTTTGTCTTGTTTTTTTCATCCCTTTTCATTGCCTTCCTTTTCTTTTGCTTTTGCACCTTTTACCACATTCTTTCCTTTCTTGTCCCCACCCCCAAACCTAGACATTTACCATCTACTCAAGGGAAGATTTGGGTGCCAAGAGAGGGTATCATTAACAACGGGTATAAGCTTGTAGCTTTGGTTAAGATTTAAGGCTCAAAAGGGTTAACTGGGGATCATTTCATTGGTAGGGCATGGAATTGTTCAATCTTAGCATTTTGGATCAAGGAGAACCTATAATCACTTCTTAAGCCAAATTTCACCTAGGATTTCGCCTCAACAAACATTCAGGGCAAGTTCTAGACCATTATCTCGGGACTTGGACTCGCAAATCGAATTTTTACCACACACACTTAATGATTGCTAAAGATATCGAGTCGAGGGCCCACAATGACCTTAGTTACGATTCAAGCGTACAATTTTCAAACACAACCACACAATGATTGTTTGGTCAACACAAGAGTCTCAAGGCCACAACTTTCACCACCCTAAACACAATATCATGTCTTTGACCATGGGATCAAAGGCAAATGTGTTAGGCCCAAGTGAAGCTTGCCTGCGGTTCCCTTAAATATGAAATATCGAAACCAAAAGAAGAAGAAAAAATCAAAAACGGACTCAAACCCTTAAGAAGGTTGTTACACAATCAATCATTGGGAAGATTCACCCGGTTCGCACAACATTCTACCTTTGGAAAGAACCCTGGCAGGCATTAAGAAAACCAAAGGTCTTATTAAAAATGCCAAAACCAAAACAAAAGGCTACGAGCCTTACTACTAGGCTGAAAATAATTTTTTTTAACGAAAATAGAAAAAACTGAATGAATATGTACAATGCGGAATAGAATATATAACGGGGATGAATATATACATAAAGTAGAGAAGTAGCCAAAATCAAAAGTCATATACATGCCAACTATCAAACCCAAAACCATAAACTAAAAATCAAATAAATATGTACAGACACCCATATGTATAAATCAAAATAGTAGGGCGCACCCCCCACGAATAAAAGCTAGCATTGTCCCCTATGCCAACTACCAAAATAAGCACAAAAACAACTAAAGTATATAGAGTGGCTCCTCAAGCCTGATCCATCTGCATGGACTAATCAGTGGTCCCCTGATCCTCTATAGTGGCAGGGACCTCAAACTGGTCTCCTGCCTGCTTCTCCTCTAGTCCTGGGATATGGGCCGGGTCATAGACCAACTGAACATCTGGTGGAGCGCTGGAGGTACCCTCCTGAACCTATGCCACCTCTATCACAACACCCTCAATGCTAGGAAGCTTCCTCTTCTTCCTTGGGTGCCTAGGCTCCTCCTCCTGCTGTGCTTGAGCTGCTGCTAGATCTAGAGTTGGATCCCCCAATAGCAATTCTAATGGCATATGGTCTGCCAAAAGCTTGTCCACATCTTCTCACAGCTTCTTTACCGACTCCCCAGATGCCCTTGACTTTCTCATCTTCTTATGTTCCTTAGCAAGCTCCTTCAAAGCCTTGCCATGCGAGGCAACCTATGTAGTTAAGGTGGCCTGGGTCTCCAAAATCGTCTTATTGTTGGCCAGGAGCTTCTTCAATGTCTCCTTAATGGAAGGAGGAATCTAGGCTGTGGCTGGTGCTGACTGTGCCTCAACTATAGTACCCAAGGTGGACAACTTGGATGTCGCAGCTGACATCCAGTTGTTCAAACTGGCTAGATACTAACTAAGCTGGTGGGCAGTGAACCAGTGGGTCTTTGGTGAAGGGACTACCGGGTCAGCTGGAGTAGAAGGGCCAGCTACAAATGAAGGACCCGGGGGAAAAGTCTCACCAACAGTAGTAGGGATGGTGGATGGCTCAATAGAAAGCTCGATCACAGCTGGCTCCTCTAACTAGTCAGGTAAGGTAGTGGTGTGTGGATGATTCTTTTTGGACTTTGGGTTGTCAGAACCCAACTGGCTATACCAAGAATAGTGGGCCACCGATTTTTGCCTTGACATCAAACAGATTTTTCTTCACCTTCAAATCCCTAAAATACATGGATAGAGTGTTCGGAAAGGGGTAGTTTGTGTTGGTCTCCTGTCTGACCAGATAGATCACCCTCGATATGATGTTCCCATATTGTGAGGAAGCCCAGCCATGATAGACGCCACACGAACATCCCGGGCCAAAGGAACTAAAATATCATGTGTAAAAGGATCAAGTCTACTACAAATGAATGTCAACCAACCGTTGGCTTTAAAACTGAAAGTGTTCCACAGAATCCTGTCCCCTGCCTTCAACCATTTTGGACTAGTGCCCACTCGGATTCATCCTCCTCTTTGAACCCCAAATATTCATTCAATGACTTCCCATCAAATACCAAAATTTTGTCCCGCACCTGTCTCCTTTGTGTCCTTAACCACATGAGAAATATTGCAATATACTTTTTTACCATATGCTCACTGGCATCGATACATCTCTCCTTGAAGAAGCCCCAACCATCTCTAGTACAGAATTGTTCTTGCACCTTTGGGTTGAGAGGTAGAAGATCATTGTCAATGAATTGCCTTTTCGGGATCAACTTCCTAACGGGCCACCACTCTCTAAATTTATGGAACGCAATCTCACTCACAAATCTATCTTTCCAAGCTTCAGGTTTTCTGGTTCGATCAACTCCCCCGACTCATCCCCCTCACCATATCCTCTACTCTCCCCAGATAATAAAGCTGTGGGGGAGGTGGAGTATTGCTCTTCACTTCTTGCTACGAACTCATCAGACGAATTCGATACTACGTTAATCAGTCTTTTGGAGGTGGGTGAAGCTGAATGGGTGTCATGTAACAGAAGTGGGTCAGTGATGTGAGTGGGAGCTGATTCTGAGGTGATGCTCCGGGATGGTGCATACTCACTCCCCAAAGAGTGGGAGGCACCTTTATTCGCTTCCCATATCAGCTTATGGGTCTTTTTGATATTTTCCTGAACCTGGTAGTGAGTTTAACAATCCACTTTCCTTTGCCCCCTCGGGAGGAACCATCTCAACTGAATTGTTGTTGTTCTTTACCTCATCGTTTCTTAACCATGATCTACAAAGAATACATGTCTATCATTGTTAGTTTAAGCACATGCAGTTAATTTGATGAAACAATTCATCTCATGATTTAGAAACAGAGAAGCAAGATAAGGGGCATGGACCGCGCAAAAGAGTTTCGAGGCCATGCTAGGGTAGTGCGGATCACGTCAAACTGGAGTGCGGACTGCGCTTGGAAATTGTCTGGAAACAACTCTTTGAATCTCCCCAATGCGGTCCGCACTGATTTGGACCGCAGCCGTATTCAGCCAGCATGGACCGCCCAAAAATGGGACGCGGACCACGCTGGTAACACTTAACATACATAGGGAAGTGGCACGGATCACACAAAAAGGATGTGTGGCGGTGCAGGGCTTAAGGTTTTAACTAAGTTAGGGATTTTTCATTTGAGTCCATTTTTCATCAAATTATGGGTCCTAATTGTCCCTACTCAATTAACCACATTTGAATTCATGCCCATTGTTCAAAATTAACACACAAAATCTAACCTAATAATTAAAACTTAGAAAAATGAGAAGAAATAAGAAGTTATACTACTGGGAAGCACTCAAAATAATCAGAAATTAAAATTATTAATAAAATTAGCAAGGAATGTTACCAGGGATTAAGAAGATTCAACTATGTGAAGCAAGGGTCTCAGTGACTAGTGAAAATTTAAGCTCAAGAAGTCAAAGTGCAAAAACGGTAAAATGAGGCCTAAGGTCTCTATTTGTAGAAAACATGTGGGACCCGTCACCTACTTACTAGCGCGGCCGCACAGAAATGGACGCGGACCATGCTGAATTTTTATCCTCCACATTGACTGGGCTGCTCAATGCGGACCACACTATTTTGTTGTGCGACCGCTTGGGGAATGTAACGACCCGGCCCGTCGTTACGGGAATTACCACCCCGTTACCTTGCATTTACATATATTATGCTTTTAAAACAGTATTAGAGTATATCGAGTGAGTTAGGAGTGATTTGGATTGAAAATGAAACAAATAGCATGTTTGAAGAAAGCTTGAATATGAAAAGTCAACCAAGAGTTGACTATTGAGTTAGAGTGCTCGAAACCGGATTCTGATGATTCGACTAGTTCCGGGGGATCATTTATGACTTAGGAGAACAATCGGAATTGAATTTGGAGGTCCGTGTAGTTTTAAGCTTGAATTGGCGAATGTCGAATTTTGGCGAAAACCGGATGGTAGGTGATATTTTGATCCGGGGGTCGGAATGGAATTCCGACAATTTCTGTAGCTTCGTTATGTGATTTTGGATATGTCTGCAAATTTTCAGGTCATTTGGACATCGTTTGATCGGGTTTTGGATCGAATGTAGTTTTGAAAGTTTTAAAGAAACTTAGGCTTGAATTCGTGAGTAAATGATGATTTTGATGTTTAGTATGGTGGTTTTATGATGGGAACAAGTCCGTATCATGTTTTGGAGTATGTTGGTGGTTTTCGTTGGGGTCCCGGGGCCTCGGGATGGATTCGGACCATCAACCGGGCATTTAGAACTTGGAAAAATTCTGCAGAAAATTTCAGTCAGCAGTTGCTCTATGCGATCGCATAGAGATGACTGCGATCGCATAGAAGAGTGGAAGGGGCGTGAAGTTTACTCTATGCGATCGCGTGGAGGGAATTGCGATCGCATAGTATCCGGAATGTGTGCAGTGCGATCGCGGAGGCTCGATTGCGATCGCGGAGGGTAAGAATGCGAAGCTATGCGATCGCATGGCTAGGCCTGCGATCGCATAGAACAAATTGGAGGCCTGAGAACGCGTGGGAGCTCACGCGAATGCGAAGAGCAAAAAGCTCTGGCAGTGAATAAAATCCAGAAGCAGAGGGGTTACGGGTCACCCCCAAAACATAATTTTGAGCCCTAGAGAAGAAAACTCGAGGAAATCACCGAGAAGTCATCGGGTATTCGTCGGAGGTAAGATTCTTGACTCAAAAACATCATTTTATGGTAGTATTAACATCAATCTTCATGAAATTGGGTTGAAATCTTGAAGAAATGTGGCCTAAATATTGAAAACGGGATTTTTGGATTTGGGAGGCCATTTGAACTCCGATTTCGATAAATTTTATATGCACGGACTCGTGGCGAGATAAGGATCGCGTTGGTACTAATTTCGGAATTTTCCGAGCAAGTGGGGCCCGGGTCGGGTTTTACCAACTTAGTGTAATTATGCGAATTTCATATAAATTGAAGTGGGTTATGATTCTTTGACCCGTATTTGATATAATTATTGTTATTTGACTAGATTCTACACACGAGGCAACGAAATTCAAAGGAAAAGGCATCGCGAACGAGTCTACGACCGGCTAGAGGTGAGTAGTTTGTGTATATGGTAGCCTGAGGGTTCGAAACCCCGGCTTAGCACATTGTGACGCTAATAGGGCGTGGCTCGCACACCGTGGCGGGTGCGGGATTGATTGTGATTGGGGATTGAGACTTGGTCCATCCCGGAAATGAATAATATGTTGTTAGTGTTGGAAATACACCGTATTTGCTATATTTGTGGGCTGTAAGCCTTGTTTGGGGCCTTGTGCCGATCTGTAGCGTCCTTAGAGGACAATATTTAGGTGATAGCTAAAATTGCTTAAATCACTGATCTCAGTCCTGGAAATTGAAATCACACTTTTGAAATGCTAGGTCACCGGCTTTTACAAATTTAATAAGGTTAAAAGTATTTTTCATAAATTATGAATTGAGAACCGGAATTAAGGAAAATGAACCGTTTTGTGACTTAATTGCTTATCGTGGACCGAGCATGGGATCTGGCCGCACGCAGCAGCAGGTTGATATGAGGATCGGCCGCACGCCGCAGAGAGTATTGCGCTGGGTCGCAGTGAGCCCCTCCGAGTCCGTACACACCCCCAGCGAGCGCCGTCGACGTTAAATTGGATCGGCTACACGCCGTAGCGGTTATGTGCATTGCATTGCATCCGTATTTGTTGAATTACTCCGTGGTAGTTGTATTGTATTGTTGTCGCTAGTTCGTAGGAGATTCGGACCGTAGTGTAGCTTCATATCGTGGTATTTTGTGGATTTCTTACCGTCACCTACATATATATATTTGTTACTCACCGAGTACTTAGTACTCACCCCTACTCCCCGCACCTTTTGTGTGCAGACTCATGTACACAGGAGCAGGAGACGGACATCTCCAGCGTTTACATTGTCACATCGAGTCGTTGAGGTAGCTGCCTACGTTCGCAGAGTCTAGCTTCTCCTCTCATTCCAGTTGTTATTGTATATTTTGTATTCAGACTTGATTATTTCCATACAGTATTCTCTATTTCCGTTGGGTTTTGTTAGAGGCTCTAGACTTGTGACTCCGGATCTTTGGGAGTGTCAGTTGTTTTCGCACTTCTCAGTATTTTGTTCATTACTATTATTATTGGAGTTATTTGACTCATATATTCTTCTTGGGATGTCCATTTGGGACTGATATTCGTTGTGGGGCGCCATCACGACTGGATTTGGGTCGTGACAAGTTGGTATCAGAGCTCTAGGTTATTAGGACTCGCGAGTCATGAGCCGGTTTAGTAGGGTTTCGCAGATCGGTACGTAGACATCCGTATCTATCTTCGAAGGGCTACAGAAACTTTAGGAAAAAACCTCATTTTCTTGAATTCATATCGTGCGATTTGTGTTATCATGAAATTTAAATCTTTCCATATTCTATTCTCTCGCATATGGCGAGAACACGAGCTAACGGACGTGGCGGACGACCACCATTGGCACCCAGAGGCCGTGGTCGTGGTAGAGGTAGGGCAGCAGCAGCAGCACCAGCACCTGCTGACCCACCGGCTGACCAGACTCAGGACCAGATTCCAGCGGCAGACGCTCCGACAGCTCAGGTTCAGGCACCGGCAGTGCCTATTGTGATACCGGGTCTTCAGGAGACCTTGGCTCAGATATTATCAGTGTGCACAAGCTTGGCACAGGTAGTTGCTGCTACTGCTGCAGTATCTTCTTCACAGGCAGGGGGAGGGAATCAGACCCCCGTGGCTCACACACCCGAGCCAGTTCAGCTAGTTGCGCCCGTTGCACCAGCTCCTGCATATATGGTTCCGGCGTATGCCCGACGACGAGCGTCGTCGTTTGGAGAGATTTGAGAGGCTGCGCCCTCCGACATTCAGTGGAGCCGAGGGCGAGGATGCCCAGGGTTTTCTTGACAGATGTCAGCGCATGCTGCGCACCGCGGGTATTCTAGAGTCCAACAGTGTTTCATTCACCACTTTTCAGTTCACAGGTGCAGCATTTCAGTGGTGGGAGGATTTTGAGAGGCGTAGGCCCGCTGGGGCAGTGCCCCTCACTTGGCAGCAGTTCTCCACGGTATTTTTGGAGAAGTACGTGCCTCAGTCTCAGAGAGAGGAACTGCGACGTCAGTTCGAGTGGTTGAAGCAGGGAGAGATGTCAGTTAATCAGTACGAGATGAGATTCACACAGCTGGCCCGTCATGCCATGTGGATGGTTCCTACAGACAGGGAGAGGATCCGGAGATTTATTGATGGTCTTATTTATCCCATCCGCATATTGATGACCGGGGAGAGAGTTTCGACAGTTACCTTTGAGGAGGTGGTTGATGCCGCCCGTCACATTGAGACAGATCGCCGCAGAGCGAGAGGAGAGAGAGGCTAAGAGGCCTCGTGGTACCGGCCGCACTGGTGCTCCGTCTAGGGGCCAATTCCAAGCATAGCAGCAGTTCGCTCTTTCGAGTCTCATCGTCCGGACGTACGCAGTCCAGTCGGGGTTTCATCGATCGTGGTCGTCGAGGCCGCGCAGGTTATCGTGGTCGGCGCAGCCGCCGCGCAGAGTCGCCGCACCGAGTGCTCTTCCGCCTCGCATCTCTCGCTCCTCGTTTCCTCAGACACGGATTCATCGGTAGCGAGGGGTCCTCGCAGCCCCTTCTCCCATCTTCAGTGCCGTTGTTTTGAGTGCGGCGATTTGGGCCATATCAGGGAGAGTGTCCTCGTGGCTTCGTAAGCGGTCTCGGCGGAGGGAACAGCCTTCGTCTTCTACCCTCGTTTCTTCGGCGCCAACACGGCCGCCTAGGATCGGTGGCCGTGTATCCGCAGGTCGCCCCGTGGGCGAGGATCGCATCGGCGGAGGTCGTGCTCGTTTCTATGCTCTTCCGGACAGGAAGGATGCTAGTGCTTCGTATGCGGTTATTTCAGGTATTATCTCAGTCGCCACAGGGATGCTTCCGTCTTATTTGATCCCGGATCCACCTATTCTTATGTCTCTACTTACTTTGCACATCATTTGGGTACGACCCGTGGTATTCTTGCTTTGCCCGTACATGTGTCTACCCCAGCGGGGGATATTGTTGTTGTGGATCAGGTATATCGATCCTGTATTATTACTATTGGGGGTCTGGAGACCCGAGTTGATCTATTACTACCGGGCATGGTAGATTTCGATGTTATCCTAGGCATGGATTGGCTATCTCCTTATCATGCGATTCTGGACTGTCATGCCAAGACAGTCACACTAGCTATTCCAGGTAATCCGAGGATCGAGTGGCGTGGCTTGACCGATTATGTGTCCGACAGGGTGATTTCTTATATAAAGGCCCAACGAATGATTGGCAAGTGTTGTTTGTCTTATTTGGCCTTCATTAGAAATGTTGAGGCCGAGACACCCAGCCTTGATTCGGTCCCCATTGTGAGGGAGTTTCCGGATGTATTTCAAGCGCAGACCTACCGTGCATGCCGCCCGATAGAGATATTGATTTGGTGCCGGGACTCACCCATTTCTATTCCTCCCTATCGCACGGCACCACCGAAAGTTAAAATAATTGAAAGAACAGAGCTTCAGAACTCTTAGATAAGGGTTTCATTCGTCCGAGTCTGTCACCTGGGGTGCACCCGTGTTGTTCGTGAAGAAGAAAGATGGCACAACGAGAACGTGCATTGATTACAGGCAGCCGAACAAGGTAACAATGAAGAATAAATACCCATTACCTCGTATTGAGGACCTATTTGATCAGCTCAACGGGGCTAGTGTATTTTCTAAGATTGATCTTCGATCGGCTATCATCAGTTGAAGATCAGGAACTCGGATATTATGAAGACAACGTTCAGGACGCGATATGGGCACTACGAGTTCCCGGTGATGTCTTTCGGGCTGACTAATGCCCCAACCGCATTCATGCACTTGATGAATAGTGTATTTCTGCCGTACCTGGATTCTTTTGTGATTGTGTTTATCGATGATATTCTGGTATATTCACGCAGCCAGGAGCAGCACGCGCACAACACTTGAGGGTGGTATTGCAGAGGTCGAGAGAAGAGAAGCTTCTATGCGAAATTCACTAAGCGTGAGTTCTGGCTTGATACTGTGGGTTTTCCGGGACATATAGTGTCCAGTTGATGGTATTCGGTTGATCCACGTAAGGTCGAGGCAAGCATGAATTGGCCTAGCACCTTCCTCGCCCACGAGATTCGGAGTTTTCTCGGCTGGGGGGCTATTACCGTCGGTTTGTTCAGATTTCTCATCTATTGCTTCATCGTTGACTATGTCGACACGTAAGAATGCTCCATTTGTGTGGTCCGATGAACGTGAAGAGAGCTTTCGTAAGCTCGGCGAGGCTTTGACCACGCCTCCAGTACTTGTGTTACCATCGGCCTCAGGGGTCATATACGGTGTATCGTGATGCTTCCAGAGTTGGACTCGGTTGTGTGTTGATGCAGGAGGTAGAGTTATTGCATATGCTTCTCGTCAGCTAAAGCCCCACGAGAAGAACTACCCCTGTTCATGATTTGGAGTTAGCTGCTATTGTTCATGCCTCGAAGATTTGGAGGCATTACCTATATGGTGTATCTTGTGATGTATATACAGACCACCGCTGTCACGCCCCAAATCGAGGGACAAAGATCTAAATTTGAGGCAACGGAGATGGCTTGAATTGCTTAAAGACTATGATATTACTATCTTGTACCATCCCTGGAAAGCCAATGTAGTGGTCGATGCATTGAGCCGAAGGCTATTAGTATGGGCGCTTGGCGTATATTCCAGCTTGGGAGAGACCCCTAGCAAGCTGATGTTCAAGTCGTTAGCTAATCGGATGGTAAGGCCGGATATTTCTGAGCCCAGTCCGGTGATGGCTTGTGTAGTAGCTCGTTCTTCTTTATATGATCGTATTTGAGAGCGCCAAGATGATGATCCACACTTACTTGTCCTTAAGGACAGGAGTTCAGCATGATGATGCCACAGATGTCACTATTGATAGCGGTGGTGTATTGCGGATGCATGGCCGGATATGCGTGCCCAATGTCGATGGCCTTCGTGAGTTGATATTGGAGGAGGCCCACGGCTCGCGTATTCTATTCATCCAGGAGCCGCGAAGATGTATCGGATTTGAAACAGCACTATCGGTGGAGAAAGATGAAGAAAGATATTGCGAGCCACGTGACTCGGCGTCTAAACCGTCGACAGAGTCAAATATGAAGCATCAAAGACCATAGCGGTGTATTCCGTAGTATGGATATTCCCGAGTGGAAGTCGGGAAAGAATAACTATGGACTTTGTTAGTGGACTCCCCCGGACAGCGAGGAAGTTTGATTCAGTTGGGTGGTGGTGGATAGGTTGACCAAGTCAGCTCACTTCATCCCAGCGTGTACTACCTATACCTCAGAGCGGTTGGCAGAGATATTCATCCGTGAGATAGTGAGATTGCACGGAGTTCCTATTTCCATTATATCAGACAGAGGTACCCAGTTCACTTCCCAGTTCTGGATGACATTTCAGCGAGAGTTGGGTTCACGTGTAGAGTTGAGCACAATATTTCATCCACAGACGGATGGGCAGTCTGAGCGTACTATTCAGATATTGGAGGACATGTCGCGTGCTTGCGTCAATGATTTCGGTGGTTCATGGGCTATTTATTTACCTCTTGTGGAGTTTACTTATAATAATAGCTATCAGTCCAGCATCCAGATGGCACCGTATGAAGCTTTATATGGGAGGCGGTGTAGGTCTCCAGTTGGTTGGTTCGAGCCCGGCGAGGCTAGGTTGTTAGGGACAGAGTTAGTCCAAGATGCCTTAGATAAGGCGAAGGTGATTCAGGAGAGACTTCGCACAGCTCAGTCGCGTCAGAAGAGTTATGCAGACCGGAAGGTCCGAGATGTGTCTTATTCAGTAGGTGAGAAGGTGTTGCTGAAGGTTTCGCCTATGAAGGGTGTTATGAGGTTTGGAAAGAAAGGAAGTTGAGCCCAAGGTTCATTGGACCTTTTGAGGTGCTTAGGAAAGTTGGGGAGTGGCTTATATGCTTGCTTTGCCACCCAGTTTGTCGGGAGTTCGCCCAGTGTTCCATGTATCTATGCTCCGGAAGTATGTTGGAGACCCGTCTCATGTGTTGGACTTCAGCACGATACAGCTAGATGAGGATTTGACTTATGATGTGGAACCAGTAGCCATTTTGGGTCGACAGGTTCGTAAGCTGAGATCCAAGGACATAACTTCAGTGAAAGTGCAGTGGAGAGGTCGTCCCGTGGAGGAAGCAACTTGGGAGACCTAGCAGGAGATGCGAAGCAGATATCCACAGTTGTTTGATACTCTAGGTATGTTTCTTATCCCGCTCGCGGACGAGCGTTTGTTTAAGTTGGGGAGAATGTAACGACCCGGCCCGTCGTTACGGGAATTACCACCCCGTTACCTTGCATTTCCATATATTATGCTTTTAAAATAGTATTAGAGTATATCGGGTGAGTTAGGAGTGATTTGGATTGAAAATGAAACAAATAGCATGTTTGAAGAAAGCTTGAATATGAAAAGTCAACCAAGAGTTGACTATTGAGTTAGAGTGCTCGGAACCGGATTCCGATGATTCGACTAGTTCCGGGGGATCATTTATGACTTAGGAGAACAATCGGAATTGAATTTGGAGGTCCGGTGTAGTTTTAAGCTTGAATTGGCGAATGTTGAATTTTGGCGAAAACCGGATGGTAGGTGATATTTTGATCCGGGGCTCGGAATGGAATTCCGACAATTTCTGTAGCTTCGTTATGTGATTTTGGATATGTCTGCAAATTTTCAGGTCATTCGGACATCGTTTGATCGGGTTTTGGATTGAATGTAGTTTTGAAAGTTTTATAGAAACTTAGGCTTGAATTCGTAAGTAAATGATGATTTTGATGTTTAGTATGGTGTTTTTATGATGGGAACAAGTCAGTATCATGTTTTGGAGTATGTTGGTGGTTTTCGTTGGGGTCCCGGGGGCCTCGGGATGGATTCGGACCATCAACCGGGCATTTAGAACTTGGAAAAATTTTGCAGAAAATTGCAGTCAGCAGTTGCTCTATGCGATCGCATAGAGATGATTGCGATCACATAGAAGAGTGGAAGGGGGCGTGAAGTTTACTCTATGCGATCGCGTGGAGGGAATTGCGATCGCATAGTATCCGGAATTTGTGCAGTGCGATCGCGGAGGCTCGATTGCGATCGCGGAGGGTAGGAATGCGAAGCTATGCGATCGCATGGCTAGGCCTGCGATCGCATAGAACAAATTTGAGGCCTGAGGAAAATTACTCTATGCGATCGCGATAGGGGGCCTGCGATCGCATAGAACAAAAGTCTCTGGCAGTGAATTAAATTGCAGAACAGAGAGCTTACGGGTGTACACCCCCAAAACTCAATTTTGAGCCCTAGAGAGAAGAAAACTCGAGGAAATCACTGAGAAGTCATCGGGTATTCATTGGAGGTAAGATTCTTGACTCAAAAACATCATTTTATGGTAGTATTAACATCAATCTTCATGAAATTGGGTTGAAATCTTGAAGAAATGTGGCCTAAATATTGAAAACGGGATTTTTGGATTTGGGAGGCCATTTGAACTCCGATTTCGATAAATTTTATATGCACGGACTCGTGGCGAGATAAGGATCGCGTTGGTACTAATTTCGGAATTTTCCGAGCAGTGGGGCCCGGGGTCGGGTTTTACCAACTTAGTGTAATTATGCGAATTTCATATAAATTGAAGTGGGTTATGATTCTTTGACCCGTATTTGATATAATTATTGTTATTTGACTAGATTCTACACACGAGGCAACGAAATTCAAAGGAAAAAGCATCGCGGACGAGTCTACGACCGGCTAGAGGTGAGTAGTTTGTGTATATGGTAGCCTGAGGGTTCGAAACCCCGGCTTAGCACATTGTGACGCTAATAGGGCGTGGCTCGCACACCGTGGCAGGTGCGGGATTGATCGTGATTGGGGATTGAGACTTGGTCCATCCCGGAAATGAATAATATGTTGTTAGTGTTGGAAATACATCTGTATTTGCTATATTTGTGGGCTGTAAGCCTTGTTTGGGGCCTTGTGCCGATCTGTAGCGTCCTTAGAGGACAATATTTAGGTGATAGCTAAAATTTCTTAAATCACTGATCTCAGTCCTGGAAATTGAAATCACACTTTTGAAATGCTAGGTCACCGCTTTTACAAATTAAATAAAGTTAAAGTATTTTTCATAAATTATGACTTGAGAACTGGAATTAAGAAAAATGAATTGTTTGAGACTTATTTGCTTATTGTGGACTGAGCATGGGATCGGGCTGCACGTCGCAGTGGTTGATATGAGGATCGGGCTGCACGCCGCAGTAGTATTGCGCTTGGGCCGCAGGGAGCCCCTCCGCAGTCCGTACACACCCCCGTGAGCGCCGTCGACGCTAATTGGATCGGCTACATGCCGTAGCGCTTATGTGCATCGCATTGCATCCTTGCATTGAATTATTCCGTGGTAGTTGTATTGTATTGTTGCTCGCTAGTTCGTAGGAGATTCGGACCGTAGTGTAGCTTCATATTGTGGTATTTTGTGGATTTCTTACTGTCACCTACATATATATATTTGTTACTCACCGAGTACTTAGTACTCACCCCTACTCCCTGCACCTTTTGTGTGCAGACTCAGGTACACAGGAGCAGTAGACCGACATCTCCAGCGTTTACATTGTCACATCGAGTTGCCGAGGTAGCCGCCACGTTCGCAGAACCTAACTTCTCCTCTCATTCCAGCTTGTTATTTTATATTTTGTATTCGGACCTCGAGTACTTCTATATCGTACTTCTATTTCCCGTTGGGTTTTGTTAGAGGCTCTAGACTTGCGACTCCGGATCTTCGGGAGTGTCAGTACTTTTGTTCAGCATTATTATTATTGGAGTTCTTAAACTCATATATTCTTCTTGGGTTGTCCATTTGGGGACTGGTATTGTGTTATAATTAAATTGTTTGTTTGGCTGGCCTAGCTTGATTGTTGGGCGCCATCACGACTGGATTTGGGTCGTGACAGGGAACTTTAGAGACTCCATCCCTAATAGCCTAGCCTCGCCTGGCTCAAACCAACCAACCGGAGATCTATATCGTCTCACATATAAGGCCTTACATGGTGACATCTGAATGCTGGATTGATAATACTGGCACGCAACATATCCTCCAATATCTGAATGGTACACTTGGACTGCTCGTCCATCTAAGGATGAAACGTCGTGCTTAGCTCCACCTGTGTACCCAACTCCCGCTAAAAAGTACTCCAAAACTAGGAAGTGAACTGAGTACCCCAATCTGAGATAATAGAAACTGGTACCCCATGAAATCGAACAATGTCCCAGATAAAAATCCCTGCCTGCCGCTCCAAAGAATAGGTAGTACACACCGGAATGAAGTGCGCGGACTTGGTTAGCCGATCCACAATCACCCAAATCGAATCAAACTTTTTAGAGGTTCGAGGAAGACCATCCACAAAATCTATAGTAATCCTCTCCCATTTCCACTCAGGAATAACCATCGATAGAAGTAGACCACCCGTTCTCTGATGCTCACATTTCACCTGCTGAGGGTTGAGACACCGAGCTACATAACCAACAATATCTTTCTTCATTCTCTTCCACCAGTAGTGCTGCCTCAAATCCTGAAACATCTTTGTGGCACTCTGATGAATAGAATACCACGAGCTGTGGGCCTCTTCAAGAATCAACTCTCTAAGCCCATCTACATTGGGCACACAAATCCGACCCCGCATCCACAATAAACCATCATCACCAAGGGTTACATCTTTGGTGTTGCCATGCTGAACTCTATCCTTGAGGATAAGCAAATGCGAGTTATCATATTGGCGCTTCTACGATGCGATCATATAAGAAAGACCGAGAAACCATGCAAGCCAATACCCGACTGGGCTTTGAAATATCTAATCTCATAAACTGATTGGCCAACGCCTGAACATCAACTGTAAAGGGCCTCTCCCCAACTGGAATGTACGCCAAAATCCCCAAACTAATCACCTTTAGGCTCAAAGCATCGGCCACTACACTGGCCTTTCCTGGATGATACAGTATAGTAATATCATAATCTTTTAGCAACTCAAACCACCTCTGCTGCCTCAAATTAAGATCCTTCTGCTTGAACAATTGCTGAAGACTGCGATGATCGGTAAACACCTCACAAGATACGCCATGTAAGTAGTGCCTCCGTATCTTCAAAGCATGAACTATAGCAGCCAACTCTAAGTCATGAACAAGGCAGTTTTTCTCATGGGGCTTCAACTGACGGGAAGCATAAGAAATCACTCTACCCTCCTGCATCAATACACTACCAATCCCAACTCTCGAAGCATCACAATAGACAGTATAAGAACCTGAAGTTGATGGCAAAACTAATACTAGGGTTGTGGTCAAAGTTGTCTTGAGCCTTTGGAAGCTCTCCTCACACTCGTCCGACCATACAAATGGAGCACCCTTCTGCGTCAACTTAGCCAAGGGCAAAGCAATAGATGAAAAACCCTGGACGAAACAGCAATAATAACCCACCAAACCGAGGAAACTACGAATCTCTATGGTGGAGGACGGTCTAGGCCAACTCTGAACCGCCTCTATCTTCTTTGAATCAACCTGAATACCGTTGGAGGACACCACGTGCCCAAGTAAAGCCACATAACCGAGCCAAAACTCACACTTGGAGAACTTTGCATAAAGCTTGTCCTCCCTCAATCTCTGCAATATAACTCGCAGTTGTGTGTGCTCCTCCTGGTTACGCGAGTACACCAGGATATCATCAATATAAAAATAACAAATGAATCTAGATACGACTGAAATACACTATTTATCAAATGCATGAACGTTTCTGGGGCATTAGTCAACCCAAAGAACATAACAAGAAACTCATAATGTCCATATCTAGTCCTAAAAATAGTCTTCATAATATTTGAATCCCTGATCTTCAACTTGTGGTAGCTTGAACGGAGATCAATCTTGGAGAATACCCTCGCCCCAGAAGCTGGTCAAATAAATCATCAGTACGAGGCAGGGGATACTTTCTCTTCACTCTTACTTTGTTCAATTGCCTATAGTCAATGCACATTCTCATTGTGCCATCTTTCTTTTTCACAAATATAACTAGTGCACCACACAGTTACACACTAGGCCGAATGAACTCCCCACTCTTGGATCAACAAAGTTGCACGACACGAATTTCAAGAATATGAACTTTTTTCTAAAGATTCTGCAACCTCTCAATGAAAAATACAGACGTCTCCGTACCGATCCGCAAGACTCTACTAAACCGGCTCATGATATGTGAGACCAAGTAATCTAGGCTCTGATACCAACTTGTCACGACCCCAACCCCGATCATGATGGCGCCCAACACACTGCTAGGCAAGCTCGACCTTTCAACAACATTTCCCAACTTAAACGGATCATAGATGCAAAGCACAAGTAATAATTACTAAGCCATTTTTATCAAAAATCTAGAAATAGCGATGAAATATGCGGAAATCTAACAAAATATTGCAACATAACCCCCAAATAGGACCCGGTGTCACGAATGTGAGCCTCTAATACAGAGTTGCAACCTACTACAAGTCTGTCTAAGAAATGTTGAATAAAAGATAGAGATAGAAGGGAGAGATCAAGGCTGCAAATGCCATGTAGCTACCTCGATACTCCGGATTCTGCTGCGCTGCTAAACAAGTCCTCACTTAGCCTGTAGGGTATCTGGATCTGCATGCAAGGTGCAAGGAGTAATGTGAGTACTCCGACCCAGTGAGTAATAAACATAAATAAAGGATGAGAATAAGAAATCATGGAATAATACAAAAGTAAACTATAACTGGCAGTCCAAAACATTTAATCATGAAGCAACAAAATGATAAAATAAGGGTACATAAATATTATGACAGGTAAACCAGATAACTGACAAATGCATGAATGCAATTACATAGAACGATACACTCTAGTACCCACTACGGCGTGCAACTCGATCCATTTAACGTTGACGACACTTACTAGGGGTGTGTACGGACCCCTAAGGGGATCTTATAGTCCAAGCCCAAATAATCAAGTCATCTCGTGGAACCAACCAAGCTCTCGGCCTCAATATTAATATAGTACCATTGCGGCTCACAGCTCGATCCATGCCCAATCCAGAAATTCACATAATCCTCTCGGGCAGTATTAAAATAATAGGTTCTCAGCTCAGAATGTCAATAAAATAGTAATTAAGTTTTCAAATCTTAGAACAGATGGTTGAGCATTTCAAAAATAGTATTTAACTTAGGACTGATATCAAATAACTTGTCAAATAATGTGAAAACAGTGATAGCAATCCCTGAAGGATTCAAATAATTGGCACAAAGCCCAAATGTAACAATTTAATCCAAGTAGGATAATTATCAAACAAGTCTTAGTTGAAAATACTGTATAAACATCACTCAGGACGTACCAAGTCACAATCCCCAACTAGAAATGACCGCGCACTCGTCACGGAGCGCGTGTCTCTCCTCAATATAGCGTTACAATGTGAAATTCCTGGGTTTCAAACCCTCAGGATATCATTTATATCTATTACTCACCTCAAGCTGGCCAAAAGTCTAGCTCGCTATGCCTTTTCCTCTCGAATCGACCTCCTCGTGCGTCGAATCTGATTAAAACCACAAGGAATACGTTATAATAAGCTAAGGGAACATAACCCAATCGAAAAGACTTGAAAATATCGAAAATTACGAAATTGGCAAAACCCGAGCCATGGGCTCACTTCTCAAAAAATTAGAAAATTCACATCACCGGATACCTTATCTCGACACGTGTATATACATATCAAGTTTACCAAAATCCGAGGTCAAATGCTCCCTCAAACTTCAAATTTTCATTCAAAAAGTCAAACCCTAGTTCTTCTATTTTAAATCAAATTTCCATGAATTTAAGTGTTGATTCTTCAATAAAATGATGTTTCTAGGTCATAAGACTCACCTCCAATTAATTCCCGTCGAAAACCTCTTTAATCCCCATCAAAAAACTCTAATGTCGTTCAAAAATGGTGGAAATGGACTAAGCTTCGCGGATGAAATATTATTAAAAACCCTTCTGTCCATCCCATATTTCCTCTATTCGATCGCATCCAAATCTTTGCGATCGCATAGAACAAAATATTTACCTATGATTTTAACCCTATGCGATCGCAAAAGGTGCCCCGCGATTGCATTGACCAAACAACATACACTGTGCGATCGCATATACATCCATGCGATCACAATGAACAAAATCCAAGCTCCTAATTTTTCCTTTATGCGATCTCACCACTGCCCCGCGATCGCATTGAACAAATGACCAAACCCCAAAAATCCTTCTATGCGATCGCATAGAACAAAAGTCTGCAACACTGATCTGCAATTTTCTGCAATAGCCCAAGTCCTAAAAATCTTCCGTTAACCATCTAAAATCGCCCTGAGGCCCCCGGGACCTCAACCAAAAGCACCAACACATCCTAAAACATCATTCATACTTGTTATGATCATCAAAATACATCAAACAATGCTAACAAATTAAATCACATCGGATTCAAGCCTAAGTTCTTCAAAAACATCCGAAATATGCATTTGATTAAAAACCTACCAAAACACCTCCGAATGACCTGAAATTTTGCACACACATCCAAAATCACCTAACGAAGCTACAAAAACTCTCAGAATTCTATTCCGACCTTCGGATCAAAATCTCACGTGTCAGCTGGAATTCGCCAAAATACTAACTTTGTCAATTCAAGCCTAATTCTACACCGGACCTCCAAAATCACTTCCGATCACACTCCTAAGTCACAAATCACTTTTCGAAGCTAACCGAATCACCGAAAATCCCATCCGAGCCTTCTAACTCATAAGTCATCGTCCGGTTGACTTTTCCAAATCAAACCTTCCTTAAAAGGACTAAGTGTCTTATTTCCTATCAAAATCAACCCAATTCAACTTTAACACGCCAAATGCCGATAATAAAATATGAAGAAGCATAATAGGGAAAACGGGGCGACAACACGTGAAATGACGGGTTGGATCGTCACATTTCAATAGGAACATATTTCAAAACACACATGAGAGAGATTAGAAGAATGAAGAGATTTAGGGGTGCGAACGGAGAAGATGGCGAGAGAGTAGAAAAGAAAATGGATCTTGTATGATTTAAGGAGTATGTATACGGATAATTAATTTTGGTGAATTAAGTATCTTTTGTTACTAGTTTAAAAGTGGGTAATTATAAAAAAAAAGAAAAAAAAAGATACATATCATTTCTCCTAATTATAATAATCCATATAAGCATATTGCATAAATTCCGCGAAAGTCTAACATTAAATTACATCCAATGAACTAGAAAACGGATGGTCTTAATTTGTTGGCCCCTGCTTACCTCAGTATAAACATATAATGTCTTCTTATATTTAAAATTCTACTCATTAATAGGGGTGTTTATGGTTCGGTTTGGATCGGTTTTTCCCTAAAAAGAATTCAAACCAAGTAAGTCGGTTTTTCAAATATTAGAACCAAACCAAACGAATTAAGTCGGTTTTTCTCGATCTTGGTATTTTCCGTTATTTATCGGTTTTTTCTTAAATATAAGACATACACAACAAAACACATATTTTGACGATCATATTTTCAATGTAACACTATCAAATCAATTGCCCTTTGAGAACTCTATTGTTTACAAAGTTATATTAATGATAACTGAATCAAATAATGATGAATAATTTAATGAGTCAATTAAAAATATGTTATTTTTAATACGAAATAGATTCTTACACTAAACAAAAGAAAAATATCAATCAAACTAGAATGTAAAAGTAAAGAACTATATTAAAAGTACAAACTATTAATAGTTACCATAATGTTTTTGATACATTGTATATATATATAATAATAAATTAGAAATAGCTACTCCTATAGTCGGTTTAGTTCGATTTTTTTCTGATTAAAACCAAAACTAAACTAAATTTGATCAGTTTTAAAAATTCAAAACCACAACAAAAACCAAACCAAACCAAACAAAAAAGTATCGATTTTTTGGTCGGCTTATTTCGGTTTTACGGATTTTTATAAACACTCCTACTCATGAAATAAGCGGGATAAAAAAATCAAAAGTGGCACCAAAATATCCTATTTGTGCAAATCACCCGAAGACTAATGAGTTTAATAAAGAGAATTTTTCATAAAAAGCATTCATAAAGAGCTAATTAACAATTAATAGAAACCATTTCTAATACTACATGATATAGGAATGTTTTACCGTATTCTATAATGTATTTAGTGTATTAAACAAGTTGTATTTAATAATACAACATTAAGATCCGCCGCATAAACTGGATTGCTATAAATGCCAAACTGTATTTAAGTGTATTAACATGTATTTAGCGTGAAAATAGAAACGGGTAAGCGCAAATCTGGAAAATTTGAATAAGATAAAAACGGAAGGATATCCAAAAAAATTTGATTTCCACTATTTTAGTTAACTAACTTAAATAAACGAAATCCATATGAAATCTGCTCTATTTTGACCCAATTAACGAGAAAAAACAGAGCATTACAAATCAACAGTTGAGTTTTACAGAACTTGAATTTAAAAACAGTTGAGTTTTATATAACTTGAATTTAAAAACTTTTCTGAAATGCAGTTTAATACATTCGAATACATGTGTATACATATGCTGCTAACAGTTGAGTTTAAGAGAACTTGAATTTAAAAACTTTTCTGAAATGCAATTTAATACATTCGAATACATGTGTATACATATGCTGCAAACAATTGAGTTTAACAGAACTTGGATGAAGCTGTATCTTTTTAAATTTATTGCAACAATTTAATATACTTGTTAATACTGGTATTTCTGTAGAAATTTGATGAAGAAAGTTAAACCCTCAACAATGGCAGAAATTGGATGTCGGATGAAGTGTGGAGACGAGAAGAGTATACTGGGGGAGGAGAGTGATTTGAGAGATACAGAATAAGTGTGTTTGGGAAGTTTTAAGAAAAGATGTATTAAGATGAAAGAGAAAATAAAATATTATGGGGAAGTTATATTGGATTGAGAAAAATAAGGCTTAAATATAGGAAATCATTAAATTTTGATTTTTTGCTACAAAAATAGAAAAGATTATTATCTTATGTAAAATTTTGAAAATGTATTTATATGTTATAATTAGGCCGTGACATATTCTATAGATTGTAAAATTTCCTTTAATAATTTTAAGGCCCAAATTAAATGCTTATAATGGGTGGGTTCACTAAAACGCCGAAAAGAAAAAAACTCTTAACATAGTTTCAATAATATCGACTTGGCGCCAACGTCGAGCTCATTCGATGCTTCAATGGAGACGTTCACACTTAAACCAAACTTCCTCGGAAATATTTTGGTGCGACTCGTCTCTTTCGTAGTTCTCGTATTCCTCGCTCGTTTCGCTTACATTTTCACCGTCAAAGGCGGCAAATCATGTAACTCCGTCGACTTCTGCTTCTTGCCGGAAAGCTTAAACTCTAACTCCATCTCCATCTCCGGCGAGTTAGCGGATGCTGGAACCGGTCTCCGGAACTATTACCACTCCGTCTTCCAAGATCTCATCGCCGACGGCTTCCTTTCTCCTAATTCCAAGTCTCTGTGCATCGAGACACTAACCGGCCAAGACGTCGCGGCGTTGATCGACGTCGGAGTCGTCGATTCGATCGGAATTTTCAACAATTCATCTCCGCCAGTGATTCGCTACGGTTATCCTACACGTCAGCCGTTCGATGAGAACACTTTCGATTTTGAGTTCGCTGGCGACGGAGTTCTCGAAAAATCGGCGAAGCCAGTTGAGTTTGCTAAAGAAGTTTCTAGAACTCTAAAACCTGGTGGTTTTTTCGTTATCCACACAATAACGAAAGATAATTACAGTCTCGATTCGTTGATTCAATTGTTCGATTGTTTCAAATTGATCAGGTTACGTGAAATTGACGATTTTGACACGTGGCAGCCTTTGATTCGCGAAGTTATTTTCGAAAAAATAAAGGTGACAGGATTGGAATCTATAGCCCGATGTAACAAAAATAGGTGTATTGATTTCGAGAAAATGAGTAATGACTGTGTTATTTCAGGGTATAGAAGAGAATTAATTCGAAAATTGGAGCCTTTAATTGAGGAAGAGCCAATAAAACCATGGATAACATTGAAGAGGAATTTTAGGAATGTGAAGTATTTGTCTTCAATGGTTGATATAAGCTTTAAAAACAGGTACATTTATGTTGATGTTGGAGCAAGAAGTTATAGTTCAAGCATTGGTAGTTGGTTCAACAAACAGTATCCGAAACAGAACAAGAAATTCGAGGTATACGCGATTGAAGCTGATAGGGAATTCCACGACGAGTATAGTAAAAAGGGAGTTAATCTTTTGCCATATGCAGCTTGGTTGAGGAATGAGACGTTGTTTTTCGAGATAAGTAGAGAGCCGAGTAGGAAGAAGAATGTGGAGAAGGGTCGAGGGATGGGGAGAGTACAATCAGCACAATCGTCGTTGAATTTCATGGGGGATTTGGATAAGATTAAGGGGTTTGATTTTGCATTGTGGTTGATGAGTTTGGCTGAGGAAAGGGATTATTTGGTTGTGAAAATGGATGTTGAAGGGACTGAGTTTCATTTGATACCAAGGTTGATTGAAACTGGTGCAATATGTTTGATTGATGAGTTGTTTCTTGAATGTCATTATAATAGATGGCAGAGATGTTGCCCTGATAAAAGGAGTCCAAAATATGACAAGACATATGCACAGTGTTTGGAGCTTTTTTCTTCTCTTAGAGAGAGAGGTGTTCTAGTTCATCAATGGTGGTGAGTGGTAACTCCTAAACCCAAATATTGTTTGATTCTTTGTGTACATAGCGATTCCTCTGTTAGTGATTGAAAGAAGTAAAACTGAATAATAGACAAGTTAAATGCAATCTTCGTTAGTGGTTGAAAGAAGTAAAACAGAATAATAGACAAGTTAAATGCAATCTTCTTGTGTCTGGTAAAAATGATCAATTGTTGTATGCAAGTTTAACAGACAAGTTAAACGAGATTGTATGGATTAGGGCACCCCAGTGCACAAAGATATTCACGCAGGTCCAAAGAAGGTCGCACCCGAAGGGGTATGATGTAGGTTGTCTATCCTGATGCAAGCGTCAATGGCTGATTTCACGATTCGATCCCCTAAGCTGTAGGCCACACGGAGATAACTTAACACTTGCTCCAAGGTTCCCTTCCTAAAAATGAGATTGTATCAAGTGTATAAATCACCTTAATGAAAAAATACAGTATTAAAGTTGAAAAAAGAACTTCAATTTTCCAACAAAATTATATGATAGCTGATGGTTGATTGAACATGAAGTTTGTTTGACTCAAAAGTTGTCAGTTACTTTTTGAGCTAAAAACAATCAAAGAAGATATGAGAGGGTAAATCGGAATCAATGGTAATATATCCAAAGATAGATCTTTAGATTCGTGTATAGGTTGTTCTTATAAAATCGTAAGAGATCTTAATGAAGTGTTAAAGCTAGTTAGTAACAGAGAGATGAAATAGAGAGAGAATGATAGATAGAGAGATAGAGTTGTATTATTATTGAATAATAACACCTGACTCACAAATGAGGGAGACCCTTCCTTATATAGAAGGAAGGTCCCCTCGCCAACACATTATATCATTTTAGAGCTACTAATATTATAATAACGGCATAGGGGAGGGGAAGTCGGGGCGTCTGTACGGGCAAGTCTGCCGATACGCCTCTATGGTCGGGGGCGTACCCCTTTCGTCGTATGGACGTGAGAGATGATATCGTTCGACATCTACGGCCGTATAAGGATACTAGCTCAACCCGCATTACATCTGATTTGACCCCATACATTAGTCCCTCTGCCTATTGGAGATGTATTCGGCATATATCTGCAATGGGTGGATAAAATTGACCCGCACTAGGTCTATCCGCATATGCACATGTGGCACGTTCTTCTGAACCGTCGTTTGCTGACGGCATGCGCCATGATTGTGGTTGCTCTCGAGGCAGGCCAGAAAGGCGTTTGACGTTTCGGTTTTCCGCCTCTTTTCTGGTGCAAACCTCTTCGAATTCCGTGTACTGGCTTGTTATAAATAGTGAGAGATTTCAAGACAATCCATTCTTTGGATCATCAAAAGGTTCTTTATACTCTTGTCTCTCGTCTTTTCTTGATTGAAATACAGTTTTTTCCGTTGACCTCGTGTTTTGCTATTATACCTTGGATATAAAGATTTCTCAAAATAGCTAAGGGTGGTCGTCGTCGTGGGACAGACGAGGGTGAAGCTACTTCCAAGGTTTCCCGGCCATCAGAGGGTGGCAAGAAGCCTCGTAAACCACTCATCCTCCTTTCTGTGGATAATCTGCTTCCCCGCGAACTATACGTTCGGAGGATTTCCCAACAAAGGGGGCTACTCCTGCATGGGAGAGGTCCACTTTTACCGAACCTCTCCTAAACGAATTCCGAGCATCTTGTCAGATTCGGGAGGCGGCTGTTATGCAAACGGCTGGAGGGGACCTCGCCAACGTATATAGGCCTGGGTTCTGCGCCTTCTACGAGTACCCCTTCATAATGGGGTGTAGCCTCCTCATTTATCCGTTGGCGGAAGAGCTGTGCCGGTTCTACAACATATGTCCGGCTCAACTTACCCCTTACACATGGAAAATATGTCATATTCTGACGACGTATGCCGAATGGGCTGGCTTAGATGTCACGGTGTACCATATGCTGTAGTTGTTTAGTCCCGGATTCATGAGAGGGACGATGCTCCAACAGAAGAATCGAGGGAAGAAGGGCCTGGTCGTCGAGACGGACAACAAACCATATCGTCAGTCCTGGCTGAAGTACTTTTTCGTCCGGACCTCGGATTTGGTGTCAGACCCAGCTGGATTCCCTAAGGCGTGGAATGCCGAGCGTAGGTGTTATCCCTTACGTTTACTTTCTTTGCGCCTGTTCGGTTTTTCATCGTCTCATTGTGTTTTATGTATGCAGCAAGGGTGCGTACACCCAGTCTGTACCGGACATAAAGACTTGGGTGGGACGGTTGATCCCCTCCGTAGAGGAATGCCGGACGTGGGCTTCCTTTACCACAAAATATGGTCTCCCGGGTATTGTAATGGTTCCAGATCTGGCGACCTTATATCCTATTTAGACGCCATGTTTTCGGATACACTCTTATAACTGTGTTGGCAGCCTGGAGTGTACCGCGGAGAAGGAGGCTTCGTGCCGCCTATTCCTCGTCGACGAATTCCGAACACGTGCTTCACGTGAGAGAGACCACCCTTGAGGCCGTTCATCCTGGGGTGATCGAGCAGATGTGGGAGCATCTGGTGATGATATTGCTGACATCGTTCATTCAAAGGGCGAAGCCGCAATTCAGGATCCGGTCTTTGCGGACGTTCCCGGGACTTCTTCTCCCGTAGTTGAGCTGGTGGATGACCCGGCGTCCAGAGTGAACTTTTTGCATTCACCTCTTCTTGTCGGAGAGGATGCTTCAACGGATGACGAGCTGTTGGAGCGAAAGAGGCGCCGACTACTCCTTGGAAAGGGGGTGGTCGTGGAACATAGGAAGGCGATTACTCGCCGCCCCGAGTCGAGGTCGGTTTTTATGGGCGACGCAATCCGATCAGAGAAGGCGACCTTCTTGAGAGAGGTTGCGAGAAGTACCGCTTCCCCGCATGTTGAGGATAACAGTGCGCCGAGGCTATAGACGAGGAGGGGGCTGCTTTCGGACAGGCTCCTGCTTCCGCGAACGTGCCGCAGTAGTACTACGCCCGGGTGGACATGACGATGATAGGTCCCACCCGTCGGCTCATGATCCCTATGGGATACAATTTGCTGCTGGAAAGAGAGCAGGCTGCGGTGGACATGTCCTTGCTATGCGGGGTTGCCGAGGCGGAATCTTTGAAGGCTGTGAGTGATAGAGATCTATCTCGTCAAGTCGCCGATGCTTCCTTATAGGTATGACTTGGTCATTGCTTTTCATAGTTTTATTATGAGCCCCGAGGTATTATGTTGCTTTGAATTGTGTCTTTTCTTTATCTTTTTCACAGACCCACATCTTGGAGGTGGAGCGGGGCCGGAGGGAGCGAAAGAAGAATGCCGCCCTCAGAAAAGCGTCGAAGAAGTACCGGGAGGCCCTGAATAAGCACCAGACACTGGCGGACATCTACACCCAAGACCCTCAGTTTCAAGTATTTCGTGAGGGTTTGAAGCTGGCAGAAGATAAGCTGCGGGAGTGCACGGCCCAGCTGGAGAGGGCGGATACGGACTTAATGGTTGTTGTGGCTCGAAATACTGAGCTGGAGAGTCTCCTTCAACAGAAGGAGGAAGAGCTGGAAGTGGGCCGTGTGGCGATGGCGGAGGAAGCTGAGTTGCGTGCCAGAGTTGGCGCCCTAACTACCGAACTTTGGGGATAAAACGGCTGAGGTGGCCGCTCCTCAATAGGCAGAGGTGGTCGATCCTATTGGCGATGTGTCCCGCGAAGCTCACGACATGTAGGTGTATGCCAAGGTGAGGCGGACTGTATTCGAGAAACTGCAGGCCGTCGCAGAGCCACCGAGGCGGAGGTCGAAGCTCAGCATCGCCTCTTTAGGATCGCATGTGAGGCTTGTGGGTATGACCCCGACTCTCCAGACCAAACGGGTGGTACCTTTGCGGAGGTGGACCAGTTGGGCACCGGGTCTTGGATTGATAGGGTGTTTCGGGACAAAGGTGATGGGGATCGCGATGATGGTGTGGCCGGTGCGGAGGCAGGTGATGCGGGCCATGGCGGTTAGATAGGATTTTGTTTTGTAATGGAGACCATTTTGTAAACTAGCAATTTTATTAAGATGGTTTATGATGATTCCATGGGAACTGCTTGTGTCTTTATGTCTTGTTTTGCAACTTCTGTGCTCTGCGTGGCGTGGCCATTTATTTATCGTAGTCTTTTCATAAGCTGTTAGGGCCTTAACCCTTTATGCTTGTGTTGAAGGTGACCGTAGTCTCTCCTTACGCCATCAGGGCCTTAGCCTTCTGTGTTTATTGGAGGCGACCATAGTTTCTCTTTACTCCATCAGGTCCTTTACCTTTTGCATTTATTGGAGGCGACTGTAGTCTCTCCTTACGCTATCAGGGCCTTAACCTTTTGCGTTTATTGGAGGCGACCGTAGTCTCTCCTTACACCATCAGGGCCTTAACCTTTTGCGTTTATTGTAGGCGACCGTAGTCTCTCCTTACGCCATCAGGGCCTTAGCCCTTTGCTTTTATGGTTGGCCGTAGCCTTATTTTCGTCGAGGATGATCGTGGTCTTTCCTTACGTTGTTAGGGCCTTAGCTTTTAGAATATCGGAGGCGACCGTAGTCTCTCCTTATGCCGTCAGGGCCTTAACCTTTGCGTTTATTGGAGGCGACCGTAGCTTTTCCTTAAGCCGTCAGGGCCTTAACCTTTGCATTTATTGGAGGCGATTGTAGCCTTATTTTTGTCGAGGATGACCGTGGTCTTTCCTTACGTTGTTAGGGCCTTAGCCTTTCGTATATCGGGGATGGCCATAGCCTTTCATACATTGGGATGGCCGTAGCCTTTCATATATTGGAGATGGTTGTAGCCTTTCATACATTGGAGATGGTCGTAGCCTTTCATACATTGGAGATGGCCGTAGCCTTTCATACATTGGAGATAGCCGTAGCCTTTCATACATTGGAGATGGTCGTAGCCTTTCATACATTGGAGATGGCCGTAGCCCTAGTCCCTGTGATACGCCATTTGTAGCGATCGCCGGTACGCTTGGTGTGTCAGATTTAAACTTCTAAACATTTCCGAGCATCTCCTTCGTCGCCTCATTAAAAACCTCTCCGAGAAAACCTAATTGGGATAAAACTCGGATGAGGAAAAAAGAGTACGACTTGGGGGAAACTCTTTAGAAATGGAAATGTTTGAGGTGAGAGATGTTCTAGTTGTTTTGGAGCATCTTCCCGTTCATGGTTTCTAACTTGAAGGAGCCTTTGTCTGCTGTTGCGGTGTTTTTGTAGGGTCCGTCCCAACTGGTACCCAACTTTCCTTCGTTAGGGTCTTTGGATGCCAATGTCCTGGCCTTTAACACATAGTCACCTATTTTGAGTGGCCGGATCTTTGCTCTCTTGTTGTCGTATCTCTCGATATGCTATTTTTGGGCCACTAGCCTAATGTGGGATATTTCCCTTCTTTCTTCGGCTTCATCTAGATATGGTAGTCGGTTTGCGTCGTTCTCTTCTCCACTTGTGTGCGAGTACCTTAGGCTTTGGTCGCCGACTTCGACTGGTATGATGGCGTCGTTCTCATAGACTAATGAGTAGGGAGTCTCTCATGTGGAGGATTTGGGGGTGGTTCTATGTTCCTATAGTACTTCTGACAGCATTTCGGGCCACAATCCCTTCGCGTCTTCGAGTTTTTTCTTCAAGATGTTTAGTATAGTCTTGTTGGACGACTCTGCTTGGCCGTTAGCGGCTGGATGATGTGGCTTTGAGAGTATTCTTTTGATACGTCATTTATCGAAGAAGTCGGTTGTCTTTTGTCCTATGAACTGTCGTCCATTGTCACATGTTATCTCTTTGGGGATGTCAAAGCGACATATGATGTTCTTCCCGATGAAGGCGATGACCTGACCTCTTGCTCGCGGATCTGGGCGTAGGCACCTGCTTCCACCCACTTGGAGAAATAGTCAGTTAAAACCAATAAGAAGTGTACCTTCCCTTGTCCGACGGGTACTGGTCTGACGATGTCCATTCCCCATTTGATGAAGGGCCATGGTGATGTGACCCAGTAGAGGGGTTCCCCCGGCTGATGTATCAGAGGGGCGAACTTTTAACATTTTTTGCATTGGCGAACATATTCCGCCGCTTCCTTTTTCATGGTGGGCCAGTAGTACCCAGCCCATATTAGGCATCGCACGAGTGCTCAGTCGCCTGTATGAGCACCGCAATGACCTTCGTGGACTTCCTCTAACACTGGCGTCATCTGGTTGGTGCCTAGGCACTTACTTAGCCGGGGTCCCTCCAAAAGTCCTTTTGTAGAGGTCGTTATTTACCAAACAGTACCTCGCTGCCTGTGTGCGAAGCTTTCTCACTTCTTTTTTGTCGTGTGGTAGGTTTCCATCCTGCAAACATGATACAAATTGATTGTGCCAGTCCCAAGTCAGATGTAGGGAGATTATCTCGGTGTGGTCGATCGCGGAGTGAAGGAGGGTGATGGTGCTTTCTTTATTCAGATTGGTGGCGGCCGTGGCCAGTTTAGCCAGTCCGTCTGCTTCGGCATTGTGCACCCTACGAACTTGCTCGAAGCGGCATTCGTTGAGTTGGGCCATTAGTTTACAGATCTCTGTTCGATATTTTTGCAGTCTCTGTTCCTTGACCTGATAAGTCCCGGTGACTTGATTTACCACAAGTTGTGAGTCGCAATGTAGGACCAGTCGGCGAGCTCCGTACCTGATGGCTAATTTTATACCTGCAATAACGGCTTCATATTCTACCTCGTTGTTAGTCATCTTGGGATATCGTATGGACTAGCGAATGATTTCGCCCGTAGGGACTTCGAGGATGAGTCCCAGTCTCGATCCCGAGGAATTTGTGGCCCCATTTGTATGGAGGGTCCAGGGGTCGGTGCTCGAAGCGGCCTGTAGGTCTTCCTTCTCCACCTCTGGCGATATTTTGACACTGAAATCGGCCACGAAGTCGGCGAGGACTTGTGACTTGATGGCGGTCCTGAGAATATAGGTGATATCGTGCCCGCTGAGCTCTATGGCCCATCTGGCGAGCCGTATCGATAGTTCAGGCTTGTGCAAGATGCTCCTCAGGGGGAAAGTGGTCACTACTCCGATGGGATGGCATTGGAAGTTGGGTCTCAGCTTTCTAGAAGCCGTGACCGATGCCAAAGCCAATTTCTCGAGGTGCAGGTACCTAGTTTCGGCGTCCACTAGGGTTTTGCTAATGTAATAGATAGGTGACTGCGTACCTTTTTCTTCACGGACCAGTATCGCACTGACCGCAACCTCTG
This sequence comes from Nicotiana noctiflora, assembly GCA_032618575.1. Taxonomy (NCBI): domain Eukaryota; kingdom Viridiplantae; phylum Streptophyta; class Magnoliopsida; order Solanales; family Solanaceae; genus Nicotiana; species Nicotiana noctiflora. Next base: position 56,249 of record JASVEL010002656.1, on the reverse strand, counting down.
ATACGGCTAGATATGTCAGCAGAGGCTCACCTGGCTTTGCTTTTGATAGCAATGATGGCGACGGTAGATATGCCTTCAGTTCTTGCAGGGCTTTGACGCATTCGTCATTCTAGTGGAATCCGTTGTCCTTTCTCAACACGCTGAAGAATTTGTGGCATCTATCTGACGATCGCGAGATAAAGCGGGAGAGGACAGCTATTTGGCCTGTCAACTTCTCAACCTGTTTCTTGCTGCTGAGTGTTTCGGGTATTGAGGCGATTGCCTTGATCTGATCGAGGTTGACTTCGATCCCTCTTTGAGATACGAGAAAGACAAAGAACTTTCCTGATGCTACGCCGAATGCTCGTTTCTCGGGATTCAGCTTCATTCCGTATTTGTTTAGTATCTCGAAGGCCTCTCGCAAGTGGTCGATGCGATCCTCCTTCCTTACCGACTTCACTAGCATGTCGTCGATGTAATCCTCCATGGTTTTCCAATGTTGCTCCTTGAACATCTTAGTGACCAGCCTTTGGTAAGTAGCCCCTGCGTTCTTGAGCTCGAAGGGCATCACTCTGTAACAGTAGGTACCCTGGTGTGTGATGAACGTGGTTTTCTCATGATCTTCCTCGGCCATCGGGATTTGGTTATAGGTAGAGTATGCGTCCAAGAAACTTAGTAATTCATGTCCGTCGGTGGCGTCGATCAGTTGATCGATGTGAGGTAGGGGGAAGGAATCCTTAGGACAGGTCTTGTTTAGGTCGGTGAAGTCCACGCACATCCTCCATTTCCCGTTCTTCTTTTTGACCATCACTACGTTGGCGACCCATTGTGGGTATTTCGACTTCTTAACAGAGCCGTTGTCTAGCAGCTTGTCTACTCCTTCGCGGACTGCCTCATTGATTGCGGCATTAAACTTTCTCCTGATTTGCTTTACCGGCAGATGTAATGGGTCCACGTTGAGCCGGTGGGTGTCGATATCTAGCGAGATCCCCGGCATGTCTGCATGGGAAAAAGAAAATGTGTTTGCATGTTTAGTTAAAAATTCATGATACTTACACGGGTCAGCGAGCCCGTGGCCAATGTATGCCCTTTTTTGGGGTCATCGCGATCTAGTTGAATGGGTCGAGATCCTCGACCGTAGTTTTTCAAGATACCACGACACTTGGGTCTCTGATGGCATTGGCCGTCGGGTCCGCTTGGGTCCCCGACATGGCTTATTGCTATGCTTTTGCGCTCGCTGCGTTCAACTTTCGGGTGTGGGCGCAGTTTTGTGTTATTTTGTAGCACTCCTGCGCTGTGTGCGGCTCTCCCTTGATGCTGAATATTCCCCATGGGGTAGGGAATTTGACCACTTGATACAAGCTCGAGGCGACCGTTCACATGACATGTATCCATGGGCGCACGATGATGATGTTGTAGGCTGTTTCCTGGTTCATCACGGGGAAGGCAGTTTCCAGGGTGACTCCCCCCGCAAGGACGGGTAGGGTCACTTCTCCTGGTGTGCGCTCCACTGCATTGTTAAAACCAGTTAGGGTTATGCAGCGGGAGGTTATCGTGTCTGCGAGTCCTATCTGTGAGAGGACTCTTGGATGTATGATGCAGGCGCCGCTTCCGTCATCGATCATGACTCTCCTGCATCCGTATCGACGATATGTAAAGTAATAACTAAAGCATCATAATAAGGGAAACACAAACCGTCGGCGTCAGACTTATCGAATGTGATACTTCCTTCGAGGTCATCATACTGTTCGTGGGAGATGGTCCTCTTTAGTCTGTGCGTGTTGGCGAATTTGACGTGATTGATGGAGACGTTGTTCCCTTCTCCGACGATCATATTCACTATGTGCATCGGAGAGGGTGGTTTCGGAGGCCCACAGGAATATTCTCGTTCGCGTGCAAAATTAGCTTTCCCCTTGTCGGTGAGCAGCTCCTTCAGGTACCCTTGGTTTAGCATCTTGACGACTTCTTGTTGTAGGCCGATGCAGTCTTCGATCTTGTGCCCCCGTTCTTGGTGGAATTCACACAGGATGTTTAACTTTCTTGTGGTAGGGTCTGATTTCATTTTCTGAGGCCATTGCGCCTTGGTGCCGAGCTTCTCTAGTACGTACACGATTTCTGAAGGAGAGACACAGAAGTTATGTAAAGAAAGTAAAGGGGGCGTACCTCGTTCATTTCTGAGTGGAGCGAGATGGCATTGCAAAGCGTCCTCATGGCGATGGGGCGGAAGGGGGACCTCATGTAAGGCTAGTGTCGCTCTTTACTGGGGCGAGGGGGGAGTTCTCGGCATCCCTCGTGTCGTTGATCTCTCCTTGTATCTGGATGTATGGTTGTCAGCCATCGGTTCGGTCCGTTAAGATCTTCATCGTCTGCCCGTACCTCGGCGCAGTAGACATTATGGATCTCATCCCAGGTTGTATGGGGATACTTCATGAGCCGGCTTAGCAGTTTTTTGGTTGCTCTGGAGCTGTCCCTGCTGAGTCCGTTCTGGAAAGCTGCTACCACCATACCCTCTCACATGTTCGGTAGGCTCATTCTTACCCTGTTGAACCTGGCGAGGAAGTCCCTGAGGCCTTCGCCTGTGGTTTGTCAGATGGCGAAGATATCGTTTACCCTTGCTTCTGCCTTTTTAGCGCCGGCATGTGCTGTGACAAACTTATCCGCCATCTCTTCGAAGGTTGAGATTGCTTTGGCGGTTAGTTGGGAATACCAGGTCAGGGCTCCCCCGGTCAATATTTCGCCGAACATCTTCAGCAGCACTGATGGTACCCGTTCTTTAGACAAGTCATTACCTTTCACATCGCTGACATAGTGGATGAGACGATCCTCGGGATCGGTGGTTCTGTCATACACCCTCAGGTAGGGGGCATCTTGAAGGTCTTCGGGATGGTGTAGGGTGCGGCTTCTTCGGAGTAGGGTTATTCTACAAACCTTCCTATGTCCTATTTGGGTAGCAGTTTAGGTGCTCCGGGGATCTTGTCAACTCTATCTTGGTGTTCCTTCATTTGGTCACGGAGATCCTCATTTTCGTTTTGCACTTCTTCCATCATCCTTAGAATGGAGGCCAACATGTCGTCGTGTGTTTGCGTTTCGACGGGTTGGCTGTTGGTTCGTTTTCCTTCCTGTTCGTCTGCCGCGGTGGTGTTGCTTGTTGTTGGTGCTGCATTTTCATAACCACGCGGTGGCTTTTCCACTAAGCCGCTCAGGGTGCTGGTTAGCCATTCCTCCAGTAGTTTCCTGACCGCTGGGGGTGCTTCTGTTGAAGTGGAGGTGTCTTTTTACTGCAGGGTTGCAAGATTACCGAAGGGGGAAGGTGAGACTTCCGCCTCGGGTGTGATGTCAGGCGTGGCGTTGATGGCAGCACTACCACCGGCCTCGTTCATGGAATTCAAGAGGTTGGTAGTAACTTCTGTCACAGCTTTGGATGGGAGTTGTTTTCGGCCATTGCTGGGTTCTTTCTGATGATCGGATCTTGTGGATGTATACTACGAGTTTGATTCTCGAAATCCCCACAGATGGCGCCAAATTGTTTGACTCAAAAGTTGTCGGTTACTTTTTGAGCTAAAATCAATCAAAGAAGATATGAGAGGGTAAATCGGAATCAATGGTAATATATCCAAAGATAGATCTTTAGATTCATGTATAGGTTGTTCTTATAAAATCGTAAGGGTTCTTAATGAAGTGTTAAAGCTAGTTAGTAACATAGAGATGAAATAGAGAGAGGATGATAGATAGAGAGAGAGTTGTATTATTATTGAATAATAACACCTGACTTAAAAATGAGGGAGACCCTCCCTTATATAGAAGGAAGGTCCCCTCGCCAATACATTACATCATTTTAGAGCTACTACTATTACAATAACAAAATATGGGAAGGGAAGTCGGGACGTCTGTACGGGCAAGTCTGCTGATACGCCTCTATGGTCGGGGGCGTACCCCTTTCGTCGTATGGACGTGAGAGAGGATATCGTTCGACGTCTACGGTCGTATAAGAATACGTGCTCGACCCGCATTACATCCGATTCGACCCCGTACAAAGTTGAAGACATTAATTCGATTTCATAAAGTATTAATACTGAAGAAAAAATATTAACGTTATGGTTAATAAATTAGTATGATAAAGAAGCTTCACATAAAAGTTACTAATTGTTTGAGATCAAATGAATTTGACTTTTTTCTTAAATCGTGAAAATTGTATAAAATAACAGTATTAATTGTGACGAATGAAGTATTATATAGCATTTATTTTGGGCCCCTAGTATTGATTCTTTTTGGGTGGAGTTGAATTTAAAAAAAAAAAAAAGAGTACAAAAACAATTGTGACAAAGTTATATATTTTTGTACACAGTCATATTAGGGTGATACGCCATTCAGTAAACAAAATGTATATAAGGGGAAATGATTTTTTTTTCAAATTTTCATTACAAAGCTCCACTTCTCATGCTCCTCCATTCATGAAAGTATGGGGGTTCCCACCCTGTCTTTGTATGTTTAACAAAATGAAAGAACAAATTTCCTCATTACCATAATGATGATGATCATTATGCAAAATTAAGATCAAGAAATCAGAAAACAGGCCTGAAATTAAAGCCCCTTAATTGGGTTTCAAACATGAGCAATGCCCCGGCTTTAAGAGCCAATTTAGTTTGCACTTCATTCAATCAGATCAATTCCAAAGGTTTATTTGTTGGTGATGATCCTCTTGATTACTCTGTTCCTGCTCTCTTATTGCAGCTTTCTCTCATTTCTGTTTTCACTCGTATTATACAATCACTTCTCAAACCTCTTGGCCAACCCCTCATTGTTTCTCAGATTCTCGTAAGTATATATATGTATATATGTTTCTTTCTTTATTTCTCTGTTTTGTTTAATGGTTATTCTATAATTTGCTCTAGTAGTGCACCCGAGGTTGTCACCATAGATAAAAAGCTAACGGTGGGCAGAGTTATCGTTATCTTTACTAGTGGGAGACAACGTGTTTATAATAGAATAGCCGAGGTGCGTGTAGACAGGCTTGGACAACATCGTTATAAGAAGCTTCCTAATTGTATGATGGAAGTTATTTTTTATTTTCCTGGTGATGGAAAATATTTTTCGTGAAAAATATGTGTTAATGATTAATAATACTATTAGCATATGGGATATGTTTCAGTTTTTGAAGATTAATGATAATGTCATATGTTAGTTAATACGAGTATTATGATTTTAACAGTTAAAGATAGTTGTATGGAAAATGGCTCCGCTCAAAATAAAGGGAGAAGTTTTTTTCTACATTTGACGAAAAATGTTTTCTGAACCAAACACTAGTAAATGACTTTGTCGTAAGACATATGGAGTTGAATTATTTTGTATTGGAATAAAATAGTTCAAACAGAAAGGAAAGAATATGGAGGATTCTTATAGATCAGAACTAGTTTTATATTGAAGCGTAATTGATTGGTTGATCAATATTGTTCTTCTATGATGTTTTTGTCTGCTATTGGATTTGTGAATTGTTGTAGTGAATTATGTGTGTTTACTAACTTGTTGTTGAACAGGGTGGTGTGATACTCGGTCCTTCGATCATTGGAAAAAATGGAGAACTTTCTTCAAAAGTTTTTCCAAGTAAAGGCAGATCAGTACTGGATACAGTATCAGTCTTTGGTTTCATGCTTTTCATTTTTCAGATTGGAGTAAAGATAGATCTCAGTATTGTTCTAAAATCTAGTAGAAAAGCTTTAGCTGTAGGAATTTTGGGCTTCTTTGTTCCTTTTGGACTCGCCAGTTTCACGGCGTTTCTTCTTGAAAAGTTTCTATCTTTGGATAAAGAACTCATCACTCTGCTTTCAAGGGTAGTAATTCTTCAATCTATGACAGCTTACCCTGGCATTGCTTGTTTTCTTGATGAGTTGAAGATTCTTAACTCGGAGATAGGCCGGTTAGCTTCTTCGTCTTCGATTATATGTGATATTTGCCATTGGACTATTTTAAGTCTAAAGTATGCTCTAGAGTTAGCTAAGGCAAAATCAGTGAGAGTAACTCTGGGGTCATTGGTGTCTGGTGCATTTTATATCCTTGTTATCGCGTTTGGAATCCGTCCTGCAATTTTATGGGCAATCAGACAAACGCCAGAGGGGAAACCTGTGAAAAATATTTATGTTTTTGTTGTACTTGTTCTACTATTATGGTGTGGTTTCACTGGTGAAGCTATCGGCCTTAGTTCTATTGTCGCCTGTTTTCTTTTTGGATTGGTGATACCAGATGGACCGCCATTAGGTTCTGCAATAGTTGAAAGACTCGATTGCTTTGTGTCTGTGCTGCTTATGCCTCCCTTTTTCACCATTTGTGGATTGCAAATGAATGTCTTTTCGATTGTAAGGTTGAGAAATGTAGGTGTGCTTCAGTTGGTTGTCTTAGTTGCTTTTATTGGAAAAATCATGGGAACATTATTGCCCCTTCTTTTCTGGAGAGTGCCACTACGCGACGCCTTCTCTCTTGCTTTGATCATGAACTCCAAAGGCATTATGGAACTCGCTTTCTTGAATGACTTCAAAAAGAACAAAGTAAGCACCTATACTCTTTTTTGAGATATTAATACTGATAAACACGAAGGGGAACTTTGGCGTAACTGATAAGTTGCCGCCATGTGACCAGGAGGTCACGAGTTCGAGCCGTGGAAACAACCTCTCGCAGGAATGCAGAGTAAAATCGCGTACAATAGACCCTTGTGGTCCAGTCGTTCCCCTAACCCCGCGTATAATGGGAGCTTAGTGCACATGGTTGCCTAGATTGTAGAATTATCGTTTATCCTACATATGAAATTGGCTTACTCATTAATGTATTTCTAATGCAGGACATGTCTGAAGAAAACTATACAATCATGCTAATTTCGGTGGTTGTTATAACAGGAGTTATATCGCCTCTTGTTAAAGTTCTTTATGATCCTTCAAGAAGGTACATAGCCTACAAAAGGAGGACAATAATGCATAGCAGAGATAACGATGAACTTCGTATACTTGCCTGCATACACAGCCAAGAAAATGTTCGCGCAGTCATCAGTTTACTTCAAGTCTCTAACCCTACAAAAGAAAGTCGTGTTAATTTGGTTGTCCTTCACCTTACTAAGCTTACAGGCCGCGCCTCCTCAGTCCTTGTAGCACATCAGAAACGTGACAAGCCATCTCTGAATCCAACACAATCCGAAAGAATCTTCAATGCATTCGAAAAATTTGGACAACAGAACAATGACCTTATCATGGTACAGTGTTACAAAGGGATATCACCTTATGCAACAATGCACAATGATGTTTGTTCTCTTGCTTTAGAAAAGAGAACAACTCTTATCATTGTCCCTTTTCACAAGCATTGGATCTTTGAGAAAAGAATTGAAACATCTTATGCCTATAGACATCTAAACAAGAATGTACTTGAGAAAGCTCCTTGTTCAGTTGGGATACTTATCGATCGAGGAAGCACGAAAAAATCCCGCTATGCAATCGCAGTTCCTTCATTGTATAGAGTGGTGGTCCTTTTCTTTGGGGGTGCAGATGATCGCGAAGCTTTATCATATGCAGAACGAATGTCCGGACATCCTAGTGTACGAATGACTCTAATACGTTTCACACGATCAAGTTCCTCCGAAAGCATTGTTGGTGGCACGGAACGAAGTAAGGTTCTTGATACTCAAATCTTGAATGAATTCAATCACAGATTTCTTCGTTCCGAACAAGTTTCTTATCAAGAAGCAGAGGTGAATAGGGGCGCGGACGTGTTAGAAGTTATTAAATCATTGGGAAATTTTTATGATCTTGTTATGGTTGGTAGAAGACATATAGATTCACCAATTTTGTTGCAATTGACAAAGAGGAACAATGAGGATGGTGAATTAGGGTTTATAGGAGAATTACTTGCAGCCTCAGATACTGAAAGTGAGACTTCAGTTTTGGTGATGCAGCAACAAACAAGATTATGGGGACTCCATGATCCTGAAGAGTCTACACATTTGAGAAGGATCAACTTATAGTTGTGTACACTACGCCAATATGACTTGTTTTAATGCTACACATTCACCTGCATCGGAATGTTTACTCCAAACTAATAGGTGAATGATATGTATTTGTTGATAGACTTCTCTCGCCTATAAGGGTAGTCCGGTGCATAAAGCATTTGCATTCACAAAGAATGTGGAAAGAGCCGCATCCCTTTGGGTGTGATATAGACAACCTACCATAATGCAAGCATTAGTTGTTGCTTACACGGATCCTATGTCACACGAAAATAAATTTACCGTTGCTCAAAAGCTCTCTTTCACCTATCATGGTTAATTAATTCATATTTCTATCTAATAAAATCACTTAACCATGATATGGGGTATACATCTGGTTGCGGATAAATGTTTACTTATTTTATACTCCTTTTTGTCACAATTCATACGACATTTTTCCCTTTTGGGATGTCCAGAATGCTCCATTCTACTAATACTATCATTTTACAGGACTTTCACAAACTCATTAAACTACATTTTTAAAATTTAAAGTGATGTTTTGTCTATTGAACTAACTTTTCAACTACTATTTTTAATATTTTTTCTAATATCAATAATACAATACATAATCAAAGTAATATTGTAACGCATACCCGGCCAAACACTGTTCAAAGTAATACTGGTCGAGTTTTCGATTTCAGCCATTAAATCTATCACCTTGTTTGAGTTATGATTCATAGCTAATTATTTTTAGCAATTTTAATTAATTTTAGAGTAAAGGTCCAAATACCGCCCTATATTTTGCGAAAAGGGCCAAATATACCCCTCATTAAAAGTTTACCCATATACAACCTTGTTGTTACATTATTGGCCCAGATACCCCCCTAGACTTTACGATAAGGTCTATATATAACCCTTATTTTTTAACAAACTTCTTTTTTTTGTAAAAACTAAAAATTACTTGTTGAAAGTAATTTCTTCAGTTCTTAAAAAACGACAAATATTTTGTTAAAAAATGATTTTTTTTTCCTTTTTTACAAAAAAAAAATAGTTTTTACAAATTTATTTTTTCGGTTTTAAAAAAAAACTTTAAAAATTTTGAAAAATGAAGAAAAAATATATTTTTCAAAAGCGAAAATAATTTGTTGAAAATATTTTATTCAGTTTTTAAAAAATAAAAATATTTTGTTAAAAACTGAAAATGTTCTAACTCCTATGTTTTTACATTTTTTACAAATATGTTTTTACAAAAAAAAAATATTTTGTTAAAAAAATGATTTTTGCAATTATTTTTAAAATTTTACAAAAAGAAATTAGAACATTTCCAAAAAAAAAGACATTTCTTTTTTTGAAACTTTAAACAAATTGCAAAAATTAGTTTTTTAACAAAATATATTTTTTTTGTAAAAACTAGAAAAAAAAATGTAAAAACAGAGGAATTAGAACATTTTCAGTTTTTAACAAAATATTTTTATTTTTTAAAAACTGAATAAAATATTTTCAACAAATTATTTTCACTTTTGAAAATATTTTTTTCTTCATTTTTCAATTTTTTTTAAACCGGAAAAACTAGAAAAACAAATTTGTAAAAACTATTTTTTTTGTTGTAATATCAGAAAAAAAAATATTTTTTAACAAAATATTTTCGTATTTTAATAACTGAAGAAATTATTTTCAACAAAATATTTTCAGTTTTTACCAATATATTTTTACAAAAAAAATTGTGAAAAAAACGTGGGGTTATATATTGACTTTATCGTAAAGTCTAGCGAGGTATTTGGCTTCGTTTAAAGTTCAGGGGGGTATCCGGGCCAATAATGTAATGGTAAGGGTGGATATGGGTCAAACTTTTAACGAGGATTATATTTGGCTCTTTTGCAAAATATAGGGGGTATTTAGATCTTTTCCGTTAATTTTATATAGAAAATTTTAAGTCAAGCATAAAAACTATGGTTTCAATTGAACCCAGTGGCGAAGCCACATGTATATAAGGGTGGTCAACCGACCACCCTTTGTCGAAAAATTGCATTCTGTACATAGGTAAAATATTATGTTTTAGAGGTATATAACATATATTGAACACCCTTTATCGAAAAAAAATTTCAGTGCTTTTAAATTTGAACATCCTCGAGAAAATTCCTAGCTTCGCCACCGATTGAACCCATAAGTGGCCGTTGGATCTACGTCGGTCACCTTCCTAATACTAATCAAGTTTGTCTATGGAATATTTGAAAACTAGAGAGGACAAATTCAAAATTATTTAAGATCACAAATTCACATTCAAGTATGACATTCTTGCATATGTTTTTGAATTTCTTACGAAATTCCTGATTCCGCTACCAGAGTCTAACACTGTCAAATCTAGATATGATACAAGTGTCAAGATTGACAAAATGCATAGAAAAACATCTTCTTGCATAGAATACTATTCCCTTCGGTCCAAAATAAGTGATTTTTTGGATGTTTTCACACATATTAAAAAAGTCACTTTTTAGCATTAATTAGCAATAGAATTGACCATTTTAACCTTACTATCTCACATAAATACTCCTAACACATATTCCAATACTATTTACTCCAAGAACAATGTAGGAAAAAACACCATTAAGTCGTTCTTGAAATCCGAAAAAATTACTTATTTTGAACCTAAAAAAAAAACTAAAAATTACTTATTTTGGACGTTTCTCAATCTAGAGACATCCCCAAATTGAGAAAATCAATCCAAGTTCTTCCTTGGGAACTGGTGAGGTGAGTTGAGTGCTCAGGTTTACCAATCTTCTTTGTCCCAACATATACACTTATTTATTTTTAAATCTCAACGCCAAAGTTGTTGGAATCAATTATAAAAAAATTAGAAACGGTTAAATAATTTATATTAACCGCATTAAATATAACACATACATGTTCGAGAATCACTAAACAACTTTTTGTCAATCTCAATCCCTTTTAATATGAACAACAATTTTACCGGTTTAATTGACTAGTAATATATACTTAACAAGTAGTAAACTTAATTATACTGTACTTAAAGAACGCTATTCTAGCTATTTGGTCAAAGGGTTAGTGTCCACTTAAAATAACCTAAACTTTTTGGTGAAGGGTCGATTCATGTTGTGATATATATTTTTGATGGATCAAAAAATAAAATGGGATCTTTACACGGGTCGATTTACAATTACTTTTCTTAATAGGTATCTATAGATTATACATTAATTATATATTATTATAAATATATTTCACATAAATTATACTATATGTGATCACGCCCAACTACACCTTATAAAAAGGATAAAGTTGTCGCTGCAAATATATTCCGGTTAACAAGTCCGAAGTCGAATCCCACAGAGAATTAATCTATCAATCACAGCTATTGGACTTACAAAAATTCATATATTCAATCTTCAGAGATATTTGGGTAGTAAATTGGGTGTTTATTAACTAAATATTACGTAGTAAAAAATACAGTAATTAAGAACTAACTATAAACGATTTGTAAGCAACAATGGGAATGGTCTAAGGTTATGATTTCCCCAATTGAAAGAATTCTTTCCGCTATGTTTGCTATAAATTTGGCTCAGTCTTCTCTATCGGTCATGAGCACTATGTCTGTCGTAACTCTCTCCCGAGTAATTACAACAATATACTAGATATATTCTCCCGAATTACGCTAGCTAGCTTTAAGTACAACTCACTTAGATTACACCCAAAGTTTCGTTATCCCTCATCCCACCTTGAAACCCGTCGTATTGATCTCTCATACACATTAGAAGTGATGATGTTCAACAACTATGTAAATATACACTCTCTCCCGAGTAATGCACACTAATAGGAACAACTACTTGAGGGCCCTTCAATCAACAACAATAAGCATATAGTTGAACAAATAGAGATAGTACTACAGCAAATCTATATTAACATAATGAGAAAATTATCCTTCAACAGGTCCCATCAAAATCCTAGATTACGTATTTAGCTATTCATGCTCATAGTAATAATTTCCTAAATAATTTGCATAATCAAATTACAAATTAAAGATGAAGGAATGAAGAATTCAATGATAATCTCCTCCGAAAATAGTCTCTCTAGGTCTCTGGTGTGTCAAAAGTCCTCAAAATAGCGTTTTTACATGTATTTATACCAAGTAGGGTCGGGCCCAAACGAAACACCCTTTCATACGCAAAAACGAACTTGGATCTGTAAAATTTGTATAGGCGCACCGCACGCTGCGACGCGGCAGTGGGGAAGTTCAGAGAGCTGTTTTCTGACAGACTGTTGTAAAATTGTACAGTTGTGGCGCATGCTGCGGTGCATGCTGCGGTGCACTGTACGGCGATGCAGTGCAATTTTCTTAGAGTGAAATTATTTCATCCTCTTTGACATGACTTAGTACACGACCTCTGAACACAATCCCGGCTTAATGCATTGGGCTTTTAGTCAGACTATTGCTCCAGATTGATTGATTTAGCTCCAAATTAAGTATTGAACTCGGGATCACTTCCTGCGAGGCATAAAATATGTACTAAGTGTAATTCAATATCATTTGAGCATAAACACATGTAAAAATATAGTAATTAAAGTGTAATACTACGGCTAAAACACTAGTTTCTTGCTTCACAGCAACACCCCACACTTAAATCATTGCTCGTCCTCGAGCTTTTAAACTACGCTTTACCTAGTGATAACCTTACATCAAACACCTCCCTGATACACCATGCCAAGAATAATTAAAGTAGACTGAGCACCTTATCATAACATCCCACCCTCAAGATTTGACTAAAAAGTACCATGCAATATTCACAACTCGCATACTCACTCTAATATAGATTCAATGACATTACCTTTCCTTCATGAATCGCGTGCCCTCACACAATAAAAGAGAGTAGTTCCAAAAATAATAAAATTTAAGAACAACTAGGAACTCAAAATAGAAAGAATTCACTCACTCCCAGAAATAACATTCATATGGCATAAAAGATGCACCATAGATTGTCCCGTAGTATACTACTCTACTAATCGAGCTCATTCAGTCTAGGATCAAGTAGGACTTTATTTGGTTGTAATGTAAGTAGCGAAACGGGTATGATACATTTAGATATAAGAGTGACTACACCTCCCTAAGCACTTTAATACATATGTTTTAACATTCAAGCCCATACTTGTGTCAAACTGTAACGCGTCCTTCATATCAATGTATATTACCCCATACTTCCTTAAGCACAATTACATCAAGAGTCACCACTTTTCAAGGAATATTCTTTGTCCACTGCAATACAACTATATTTTTCCTTTCTTTTCAATTCAAGTAACTCTTACTTTTTAAAAATATTGCACCTTTCTCCTTATTTCATTAGCTCCACTCAAAAGCCAAACCAACCACCCCACACATTAACCTTTTTAAGGTTCCTTACAATTTAAGTGCTCATGAGAGATGTAAAGGTTTAAATATATGGTCAATTCAAACAATTAGGTAAGGCTTATAATGTGGTTTCTAAAAAATAAGATTACAGGCTCAAGGGGTTAACTACGTTACATAATATTAGGCGGGTAAAATATACATATCTGGTCCAACAAAGAAATGCCTATATCACTTCCAAGACTGAAAAAACTACTATTCTACTATCCAAACACACGGGACAAGTTCTAGACATCAAATGCAATGCACAGAATAATACAAAATTTTACACACACATGGCACATAACTCACTCAGAATTGGACTCATCAAGACACACTAGTCAAAGCCGTTAAGCACAATTATAATCACACAATTTAAAGCACTTATTTAAGAGTCAAGAATTGAGCCTAGGTATCACAACTAAGGCACTTACCACTCTCCAGGTGTATGTAGTTAAGGGAAATTGATCCTTTCTGAATAAATATTCTTAATTCCTAAAAAATAAAAAGATTTAACTATGCTCGATTCAGGCAAAAACCTTGGAAACGAATCGCGGCACAAAATAAAATGAAGGGATAATTGTTACACTACCTAAAAAAATACTAAATAAAAGACATATTTTTGGATTTTCAAATATATATAATTTTTTTTCTTTTCTTTTCTTTTGACTCATCTCCCTCGAGAAACTAGTCGACGAAATCCATCATAGAGAAGAGTCGAACTAAACACATAATTACTAACTATTACAAGCCGGTAGAGTTCAGAATTATAGTTTACTGACCATAGTATCTATGAAAGAAAGAAACAAATCAAACAAAATCAACTGGAAAAAACAAAAAAACTATAAGTATAATAAAATAGGAGCACCCCCACCCCAAACTTAAGAGATTGCATCGTACCTAATGCAAAGCAGTAAAATCAAGAACGAAAAGGTGATTCCCTGAGGCCCAAGGCCTAACTATCAGCACCCTTGAAGGTGCGCAAACTCGTGGTAGCTAGGCAAGCCACTATATTCAATATTATCCTGTTTTTATTATTATTTCATACTCAGTTTTATCAACAAGAACGATAACATTAATTAAATAAGTGCGGAAGATTTTCAAAATAGAATTAAGTAATACCAAGGTAAAACACTACTTAAATCCTCTACCCAAGATATGGAGTCACCAACTCACGAACTACTACTGAATACTACACATAAAGGTCTGAAAGAAAATAACATAAATCTATTTGTCTCGGAACAAGGAGACTACAACTAATAATATAAATAAGTGGAAGAGACATCGGGCCTGCGGACGCCTGCAAGCTACCTCGGTCTCGATATGCTCAACTCCCACGCAAGACTCTACTGCTGCTGCTCCTGATCAAAACCCGGACCTGTGCAAAAATGCACAGAAGTGCAGTATCAGCACAATCCGACCCCATGTGCTGGTAAGTGCCTGGCCTATCCCGGCGAAGTAGTGACAAGCCTATGACCAGACACCCACATAAACCTGTGCAGTTCTATATACATATGTATGCCACAAGATAGCAAGAGATATCAAGTAAACAAAACCAACAAGAAATATCATAAGAAGGAAGCTCACAGTTAACAACAATTATTAAATAAACAAAAAAAAACAAAGTATAATGGAAACAGTTAATGACAAACAAGGAATAGCAAATAGTTGCATGGCATCACCCTTCGTGCGTTTACTCTCATCCTCACCAAATAAGCAAATAAAGTGCACGACATCACCCTTCGTGCTTTTACTCTCATCCTCACCAAATAAGCAAATAAAGTGCACGGCATCACCCTTCGTGCTTTTACTCTCATCCTCACATCCATAGCACGACTGATCTTTCATGCATGGTTTAATAACAAGGCACGGCATTACCCTTCTTGCATAATCAATATCACAAGGCACAGCATGATCCTTCGTGCATAATCAATAATAAGGCACGACATTAACCTTCGTGCATAATCAATAATAAGGCACGACATTAACCTTCGTGCATAATCAATAATAAGGCACGGCATTAACCTTCGTGAAATAACAGTAAAACAAGGCACGTCATCAACGTTCATGCATTATCACTCTTCCTCACCCAAATAACAATCACAGTTAAGAGCAGAGAATGAAAACAATAATCATGAACCGTCCCGGCAAGGGAAAACAATGTACAATTCCACAATCCGGTCAGGGTTCAACAATTCATCTTTAAAATATCTCACAACAAGTATCAACAATGACTCACGGTCATGCTAGACGCCAGTGTATGGATGCTCGTCACCACAGCCCATACACCGCACTCGATCATATAGCACATAGCACATAATCCTATTCCCTCAAGCTAGGATAGAACAAACACTTACCTCTAGCCTTGAAGTCCAAATTATCCTTCAATTATAGCTTTACCCCGAATTTCCGCTTTCAACTAGCTCGAATCTAATCACAATTGATTCCATTACATTAATAAATACTAAATAACTTGGTTTGAATGATTAAAATGGTTTTCTCAAGGTTTACCCTAAAATTTCCCAAAACGCCCCTGGTCCACGTGGTCGGAACTCGGGGTTCAGACCAAAATCCGGTTACCCATTCCCCCACGAGTTCAAATATATGATTTGTTTCAACATCGGACCTCAATTCGATGTCCAATTACCCAATTCATGAAAACCCTAGGTTCTACCCAAAAACAAGAATTTATACCATGAAAACCTTTGATTTTTATTGAAAAACATGTTTAATGTTGTTAGGAATTGAAAGAATTGAGTAAAAAGTGACTTACAATTATTTTGGAGTGAATTTGCTCTTGAGGGTTCGTGTGTAGTATGTGGGTTTATGAAAAAATGAAGAATGAACTGAAAAATTCGTTTAAGTATAGAATTGCACAGCTGCGGGTATCGCAATTGCGAACATTTGTTCGCAATTGCGAACACTACAGATCTGGGGTCTGTCAGCATCGCATTTGCGACATTATGTTCGCATTTGCGAATAATGCTTGGTTACTGTGGCTTTCGCATTTGCGACAATAGCTTCGCATTTGCGAAGCCAGGCGAAACATTGAAGGCCTCGCATTTGCGAGGTTAAGTTCGCATTTGCGAACCACTGCACACACCCTTGACAACTTCGCATTTGCGAAGTCTGGTTCGCATTTGCGAACCAAGGCCAATTTGGGACTTATCGCAATTGCGAGAAAATCTTCGCATTTGCGAAGATACCAGCTGGGTGAAAATCCATCTGTGTAAAATTTCAGAAATTGGACCAACGACCTATCAAATCTTTACCCGAGTCCCCCGGGCTCCAAACCAAACATGTACACAACATCAAAAACATGCTATAAATTTGCTCGTGCGATCACATCGCCAATATAACATCGATTTCATCCAATCAAGCCTCAAGTTCATGATTATCATTCTTTTAGTTTTCATAACTTTCAATTTTGGAATTCAAGGTTCAAAACACATCAAACAACATCCAAATGTCACCAAACTCTGCAGAAAGCACATATATAATATTTAAGACTTGTACCGGGCGTCGGAACCAAAATACGAGCCCGATACCAAGGTCATTTAATTCATTTTCCTTTAATAATTACAGCAAAAACAATTTCACGGAAAAATCCATAACTTAGGCTCTAGGCCTCAGAATTCGACTCCGGACGCATGTCCGAGTCCCATATTTTCCTACGGACCTTCCGGGACCGTCCGATCTCGGGTCCGGTCCGTTTACCAAAAATGTTGACCGAAGTCAACTATATCAATATTAATATTATTTTTCTTCAAATTTCTCATAGAATTCATATATTCTATCACAAAATCTTTCCGGCTACATGCCCGGATCATGCACATAGATTGAGGCAACATAAAATGAGATTTTCAAGGCCTGGGGAGTGCGGAAAAAGTGAGGAAAACAGGTGATGACCCTTTGGGTCGTCACATCCTCCACCTCTAAAATAACCGTTCGTCCTCGAACGGACAAGAGAAGGAAGTACCTGAGTCGGGGAACAAATGTGGGTAGCGGCTCCACATATCAGACTCGGACTCCCAGGTCGATGCCTCAGGAGGCTGACCTCTCTACTGAACACGTACAGAAGGATAACTCTTCGACATCAACTGTCGAACTTGCCGGTCTAGAATGGCCACCGCTCCTCCTCGTAGGATAAATCATTGTCCAATTGAACAGTACTGATGTCTAACACATGAGTGGGATCGTCGTGGTATCTCCGAAGCATAGATACATAAAATACTGGATGTACGGCTGATAAGCTAGGCGGCAGAGGTAGTCTATAAGCCACCCCTCCCACTCCATCTAGAAACTCAAATGAACCAATATACCTAGGGCTGAGCTTGCCCCTCTTCCCGAACCTCATCACGCCCTTCATAGGCGACACTCGGAGCAATACCCGCTCACCAACCATGAAATCTACATCTCGAACCTTACGATCTGCATAAGTCTTCTGTCTGGACTGAGCTGAACGCAATCTCTCCTGGATAGTCTTGATCTTGTCTAAGGCCTCCTGAACTAAGTCTGTACTCAACAACCGAGCCTCTCCCTGCTCAAACCATCCGACCGGAGTCCGACATCGCCTACTATACAATACCTCATACGGGGCCATCTGAATGCTAGACCAGTGCGAACTCCGCTAATGGCAGAAACTGGTATTAGAGCTCTAGGTTACATAGGTCTCACCACTCACGAACAAGCTTAGTAGAGTCTGAGGGGTAGGTACGGAGACGTTTGTACTTGTCCTCCAGAGTCTATCGAGTTAGGAAAAGTCTCTCATTGTTCTATCTTATCGTGCGAATTCGTTCTTCAAATGTTAAATTGAATTTAGACTCTTGTCTTCCCACGAATGGCGAAGTCACGTGCCGCTTCTTCAGCCGAACAATGGCACAGACTGGTGATAGATCAACTACGCCTTCAAAAGTCTTACAGAGGTCGGATAGATTTCACCAAACTCTTCACTACCACCTTCAGCGGTGCATCTTTTGAGAACCTACGGGATTGTGCTTGACCGCTATTGTGAAGAATTACGAAATGTGGGAATAGTCAAATGCGAGAGGGTTGATTTTACTGTACTTCGAATGGCAAATAGAAATAGTAAGAAGATAACGAATTTACTACACCAGTTATGGTTCCAACAGAAAATGCAATTTTATCTGGAGATCACCTAATGCATCGTGTGGGGTCTCAACGGACCTTGACATCCGGTGGATTTGTTGGAGTTGTGATGGACAAATATTGGGAATTTTTAGAATGTGTATATATATGGTATGGAAAGGTCCTCGAAATAAATTATACATATTTAAGGTTGGCTCTTTTCATGGGGTAAGAACCGCCCGCAGAGAATGACGAAGAGTATATGAGTAAATGGGGTAGCTCAGCAGTGTTAAGCCAACATAGCAAAAGAGGAGATTGGCCATCGATGTTTGTGACAAGCCTACGAAGCGGGCAAGCCGGCCAACGCAACACTACCTACTAAACTCTATTTTAAGAAAATGTTCTGAAGACGTCACCTCCCAGATTCTCTATAATATGTAGTATATACGATCTGAACGATTTTACTAGGTCACCATGACTGTGTCCGAATATGTCGTCATGTGCAATAAGTTAACTGAGCCTCAAAGGAATTGTTGTGAATATGGTAGTTTGGAGAAATATAATTTAGGAAAGCACTCAGGCTACACGCTCCATTGCAGTTAATATTTATCTTACATGGCCAGCCAGATGTAGAGGTCAGGATGTTAGAGGTGGAGGTAAAAATCCTAGAGATGTAGCTCAGATGAGAGGTGCTGATCCCCGATTCTATGCTTTACCAGCCAGGACAGAGGCGGAGGCATCAGATGCCGTGATTACAGGTACCACTCTTGTTCGTGGCAGAGGTGCTTCGGTATTATTTGACCCTGGGTCTACATATTCATATGTGTCTTCCTACTTTGCACCATATTTGGTCGTGCCCAGCTATGCCCTGGATATTCTAGTTTATGTATCTACACCGGTGGGTTACTCAATTGTAGTCGACCGGGTGCATCGTTCGTGCGTAGTTATTTTTGGGGGTCTTGAGACCCGTATTGATCTATTGCTATTGGACATGGTGGATTTTGATGTCATATTGGGGATGGATTGGTTGTCCCCATACCATGCTATCCTTGATTGTCATGCCAAGACTGTGACCTTGGCCTTGCCAGAATCACCTCGACTAGAGTGGAAAGGTACCTCAAGCCACTCCGTTCGCACTGTTGTTTCCTATGTTAAGGCTCGACACATTGTGGAGAAGGGGTGTCTAGCTTATCTAGCTTATGTTCGTGATTCCAGCGCAGAGGTTCCTTCTATTGAATTAGTCCCTATTGTATGGGAGTTTCCTGAGGTTTTCCCTTCAGACCTGCCCGGCATGCCACCCGACAGGGATGTTGATTTTTGTATTGATCTGGTACCGGGCACTCAGCCCATCTCTATTCCACCCTATCGTATGGCCCCGTCGGAGTTAAAAGAGTTAAAAAGATCAGTTGCAAGACCTTCTAGAAAAGGGCTTTATCAGGCCCAGTGTTTCCCCCTAGGGAGCACCCGTGTTGTTTGTCAAAAAGAAGAATGGCTCGATGCGGATGTGTATTGATTACCGGCAATTGAACAAAGTGACGATAAAGAACAAGTATCCACTGCCGATGATTGATGATTTGTTTGACCAGCTCCAGGGAGCGAGGGTATTCTCAAAAATAGACTTGAGGTCAGGCTACCATCAGCTGAAGATCAGGGCGGCTGACATTTCTAAGATAGCCTTTCGCACTAGATATGGGCATTATGAGTTCTTGGTCATGTCCTTCGGGTTGACCAATGCCTCGGCAGCATTCATGGAATTGATGAATCGGGTATTCAGGCCTTACATAGTTCTGTTCGTGATAGTCTTTATAGATGACATCCTGGTATACTCCCGCAGCCAGGAAGAGCACGAGCAGCACCTCAGAGTGGTTCTTCAGACTCTGAAGGATAATCACCTATATGACAAATTTTCGAAGTGTGAGTTCTGGTTGAGTTCGGTGGCATTTCTGGGCCATATTGTATCAGTGGAAGGTATTCCGGTGGACCCAAAGAAGATTGAGGCAGTCCAAAATTGGCCTCGACCAGCTTTAGTGACTGAGATCCGGAGTTTCTTGGGGTTAGCAGGTTACTACCGTCGATTTGTAGAGAGGTTTTCTTCTATTGCGGCCCCAATAACTAGGTTGGCCCAGAAGGGTGCCCAGTTCCAGTAGTCAGATGAGTGTGAGGTGAGCTTTCAGAATCTCAAGACAGCCTTGACTACAGCACCAGTGCTGATACTACCTACGGGTGCAGGGCCTTATACAGTTTACTGTGACGCATCTCGTACAGGGCTTGGAGCGGTATTGATGTAGAATGGTAAGGTTATTGCTTATGCTTTGAGACAGTTGAAAATATATGAAAAGAATTATCCAGTTCATGATCTAGAGTTGGCAGCAATGGTTCATGCCTTAAAAATCTGGAGGCATTATCTATATGGTGTGACGTGTGAGGCGTACACTGATCACAAAAGCCTACAGTACTTGTTCAAGCAAAAGGAGTTGAATTTACGATAGCGGAGATGTTTAGAGTTGCTGAAGGACTATGATGTTACTATCATATATCACCCAGGTAAGGCCAATGTGGTGGCCGATGCATTGAGTAGAAAGTCTGCCAGCATGGGTAGTCTTGCATTCATTCCGGTCAGTCAGAGACCATTTGCTGTAGATGTCCACGCCTTAGCCAACCAGTTCGTGAGATTAGACATTTCTGAGCCTAGCAGGGTGTTAGCCTTCACGGTTGCTCGTTCATCTCTATTAGAGCGGATCCGTGAGAGGCAATTTGATGATCCTCATTTACGTGATTTGAGAGATACAGTACAATGGGGAGGTGCCACGAAGGTAACTCTAGACAGTGGCGAAGCCACATGTATATAAGGGTGGTCAACCGACCACCCTTTGTCGAAAATTTACACTCTGTACATAGGTAAAATATTACATTTTAGGGGTATATAACATATATTGAATACCCTTTATCAAAAAAAAATTTCACTTCTTTAAAATTTGAACACCCTCGAAAAATTTCCTAGCTTCGTCACTGACTCTAGATGATGACGGGGTATTGAGATTGCAGGGTCGAGTTTGTGCGCCCAATGTTGAAGGAATTCGAGAGTTGATCTTAGCGGAGGCCCACAATTCGCGGTATTCTATTCACCCGGGCGCTGCGAAGATGTACCAGGATTTACGGCAGCACTATTGGTGGTGCAGGATGAAGAAAGACATCGTTGCGTATGTCGCTCGGTGTCTAAATTGTTAGCACGTGAAATATGAGCACCATAGGCTTGGTGGCGTGTTCTAGAGGATCGAGATTCCCGAGTGGAAATGGGAACGGATCACTATGGGCTTCATTACTGGACTTCCTTTGACTCGGAGGAAATTTTATGCTATTTGGGTCATTGTTGATAGGCTGACCAAGTCAGCACACTTCATTCCAGTATCTGTCTCCTACTCATCGGAGAGGTTAGCAGAGATTTACATCAGGGAGATTGTTTGACTTTATGGGGTGCCGGTATCTATTATCTCAGATCGGGGTACGCAGTTTACCTCGCGGTTTTGGAGAGCGATCCCGCAGGAGTTAGGCACCCAGGTTCTGCTGAGTACAACTTTTCATCCTCAAACGGATGGTCAGTCCGAGAGGACTATTCAGATTCTAGAGGACATGCTTCGAGCCTGTGTCATTGATTTTGGAGGCTCGTGGGACCAGTTTCTGCCATTAGTGGAGTTCGCCTACAACAACAGCTACCATTCTAGCATTCAGATGGCCCCGTATGAGACGTTGTATGGTAGGCGATGTCGGTCTCCAGTCGGATGGTTTGAGCCGGGAGAGGCTCGGTTTTTGGGTACAAACTTAGTTCAGGAGGCCTTAGACAAGGTCAAGACTATCAGGAGAGGTTGCGTTCAGCCTAGTCCCGATAGAAGACTTATGCGGATCGTAAGGTTCGAGATGTAGATTTCATGGTCGGTGAGCGGGTATTGCTCCGAGTGTCGCCTATGAAGGGTGTGATGAGGTTCGAGAAAAAGGGCACGCTCAGCCCTAGGTATATTGGTCCATTTGAGATTCTAGACCGAGTGGGAGTGGTGGCTTACAGACTAGCTCTGCCGCCTAGCTTATCAGCCATGCATCTAGTTTTTCATGTATCTATGCTTCGGAGATACCACGGCGATCCCACACATGTGTTAGACTTCAGTAGTGTCCAATTGGACAATGATCTATATTACGAGGAGGAGCCAGTGGCCATTATATACCGGCAGGTTCGACAGTTGAGGTCGAAGAGTTATCCTTCTATGCATGTTCAGTGGAGAGGTCAGCCTCCTGAGGCACTGACCTGGGAGTCCGAGTCTGATATGCGGAGCCGCTACCCACATTTGTTCCCCGACTCAGGTACTTCCTTCTCTTGTCCTTTCGAGGACGAACGTTTGTTTTAGAGGTGGAGGATGTGATAACCCAAAGGGTCATCACCTATTTTCCTCACTTGTTCCGCACTTCTGAGGCCTTGAAAACCTCATTCTATGTTGCCTCAATCTACGTGCATAATTTGGACATGTAGCCGGAAAGATTTTGTGATAAAATATATGAATTCTATGAGAAATTTGAAGAAAAATGATATTAATATTGATATAGTTGACTTCGGTCAACATTTTTGGTAAACGGACCAGGACCCGAGGGCGGACGGTCCCGGAAGGTCCGTAGGAAAATATGGGACTCAGACATGCGTCCGGAGTCAAATTCTGAGGCCTAGAGCCTAAGTTATGGATTTTTCTGTGAAATTATTTTTGCTGTAATTATTAAAGGAAAATGAATTAAATGACCTTGATATCGGGCTCATATTTTGGTTCCGATGGCCGGTACAAGTCTTAAATATTATATATGTTCTTTCCGCAAAGTTTGGTGACATTTGGATGTCGTTTGATGTGTTTTGAACCTTGAGTTCCAAAATTGAAAGTTATGAAAACTAAAAGAATGATAATCATGAACTTGAGGCTTGATTGGATGAAATCAGTGTTATATTGGCGATGTGATCGCACGAGCAAGTTTATAGCATGTTTTTGATGTTGTGTACATGTTTGGTTTGGAGCCCGGGGGCTCGGGTAAATATTTGATAGGCCGTTGGTCCAATTTCTGAAATTTTACACAGCTGGTTTTTCACCCAGCTGGAATCTTTGCAAATGCGAAGATTTTCTCGCAATTGCGATAAGTCCCAGATTGGCCTTGGTTCGCAAATGCGAACCAGACTTCGCAAATGCGAAGTTGGCAGGGTTGAGCAGTGGTTCGCAAATGCGAACTTAACCTCGCAAATGCGAACTTAACCTCGCAAATGCGAGGCCTTCAGTGTTTCGTCTGGCTTTGAAAATGCGAGAAACCCAGAAACCCAGCCTTGTTCGCAAATGCGAAAATAATGTCGCAAATGCGATGCTGACAGTCCCCAGACCTGTAGTGTTCGCAATTGCGAATAAATGTTCGCAATTGCGATATCCGCAGCTGTGCAATTCTATACTTAAATGAATTTTTCAGTTCATTCTTCATTTTTTCAAAAACTCACACACTACACACGACCCCTCAAGAGAAAATTCACTCCAAAACAATTGTAAGTCACTTTTTACTCAATTCTTTCAATTCCTAACTACATTAAACATGTTTTTCAATAAAAATCAAAGGTTTTCATGGTAGAAATTCTTGTTTTTGGATAGAACCTAGGGTTTTCATGAATTGGGTAATTGGACCTCGATTGAGGTCCGATGTTGAAACAAATCATATATTTGAACTCGTGGGGGAATGGGTAACCGGATTTTGGTCTGAACCCCGAGTTCCGACCACGTGGGTCAGGGGCTTTTTTATGAAATTTTGGGATAAACCTTGAGAAAACCATTTTTAAGCATTCAAACCAAGTTATTTAGTATTTATTAATGTAATGGAATCAATTATGATTAGATTCGAGCTAGTTGAAAGCGGAAATTCAGGGTAAAGCTATAATTGAAGGATAATTTGGACTTCAAGGCTAGAGGTAAGTGTTTGTTCTATCCTAGCTTGAGGGAATAGGATTATGTGCTATGTGCTATGTGCTATGTGATCGAGTGCAGTGTATGGGTTGTGGTGACGAGCATCCATACACTAGCGTCTAGCATGACCGTGAATCATTGTTGATACTTGTTGTGAGATATTTTAAAGATGAATTGTTGAACCCTTGCCGGGTTGTGGAATTGTACATTGTTTTCCCTTGCCGGGACGATTCATGATTATTGTTTTCATTCTCTGCCCTTAACTGTGATTGTTATTTGGGTGAGGAAGAGTGATAATGCACGAAGGGTGATGTCGTGCCTTGTTTTACTGTTATTGCACGAAGGATAATGCCGTTCCTTATTATTGATTATGCACGAACGTTAATGTCGTGCCTTATTATTGATTATGCACGAAGGTTAATGTCGTGCCTTGTTATTGATTATGCACGAAGGATCATGTCGTGCCTCGTGATATTGATTATGCACGAAGGGTAATGTCGTGCCTTGTTATTGAACCATGCACGAAGGATCATGCCGTGCCATGGATGTGAGGATGAGAGTAAAAGCACGAAGGGTGATGCCGTGCACTTTATTTGCTTATTTGGTGAGGATGAGAGTAAAAGCACGAATGATGTCGTGCACTTTATTTGCTTATTTGGTGAGGATGAGAGTAAAAGCACGAAGGGTGATGCCGTGCAACTATTTGCTATTCCTTGTTTGTCATTAACAGTTTCCATTATACTTTGGTTTCTTTTGTTGATTTAATAATTGTTGTTAACTGTGAGCTTCCTTCTTATGATATTTCTTGTTAGTTTTGATTACTTGATATCTCTTGCTATCTTGTGGTATACATATGTATATAGAATTGCACAGGTTTATGTGGGTGTCTGGTCCTAGGCTTGTCACAACTTCGCCGGGATAGGCCAGGCGCATTTACCAGCACATGGGGTCGGATTGTGCTGATACTGCACTTCTGTGCGTTTTTGCACAGGTCCAGGTTTTGATCTGGAGCAGCAGCAGTAGAGTCTTGCGTGGGAGTTGAGGATATCGAGACCGAGGTAGGTTGTAGACGTCCGCAGGCCCGGCGTCTCTTCCACTTATTTATATTATTAGTCTGTAGTCTCCTTGTTCCGAGACAAACAGATTTATGTTATTTTCCTTCAGACCTTTATGTGTAGTATTCAGTAGTAGTTCGTGAGTTGGTGACTCCACGTCTTGGGTAGAGGATTTCAGTAGTGTTTTACCTTGGTATTACTTAATTCCATTTTGAAAGTCTTCCGCACTTATTTAATTAATGTTATCATTCTTGTTGATAAAACTGAGTATGAAATAATGATAAAAATAGGATAATGTTGAATATAGTGGCTTGCCTAGCTACCACGAGTAGGCGCCATCACGATCCCGATGTTGGGGGAAAATCCGGGTCTTGACAATATCACTTCCAAGACTGAAAAAACTACTATTCTGCTATCCAAACACACGGGACAAGTTCTAGACATTAAATGTAATGCATAGAATAATTCAAAATTTTACACACACATGGCACATAACTCACTCAGAATTGGACTCATCAAGACACTCTAGTCAAAACCGTTAAGCACAATTATAATTACACAATTTAAGGCACTTATTTAAGAGTCAAGAATTGAGCCTAGGTGTCACAACTAAGGCATTTACCACTCTCCAGGTGTATGTAGTTAGGGAAATTGATCATTTCTGAATAAATATTCTTAATTCCTAAAAAATAAAAAGATTTAACTATGCTCGATTTAGGCTAAAACCTTGGAAAAGAATCGCGGCACAAAATAAAATGAAGGGATAATTGTTACACTACCTAAAAAATACTAAATAAAAGACATATTTTTGGATTTTCAAATATATATAATTTTTTTCTTTTCTTTTCTTTTGACTCATCTCCCTCGAGAAACTAGTCAACGAAATCCATCATAGAAAAGAGACGAACTAAACACATAATTACTAACTATTAAAAGCCGATAGAGTTCAGAATTATAGTTTACAGACCATAGTATCTATGAAAGAAAGAAACAAATCAAACAAAATCAACTGGAAAACAAAAAAAATACAAGTATAATCAAATAGGAGCACCCCCACCCCAAACTTAAGAGATTGCATCGTACCTAATGCAAAGCAGTAAAATCAAGAGAGAAAAGGTGATTCCCTGAGGCCCAAGGCCTAACTATCATCACCCTTGAAGGTGCGCAAATACTCCTCATTATCAGAGGGAATGGACTTCACATCCTCATCTTGTGACAGTTGTCCTTCTCTTGCAACGCCAACCACTACTGAGTGATAGCCGAAAAGGGGTGATCTTGCTGCAACTCCTCCAACTCGGTCTCCCCCCAAGCAGCACGAAGGCTCAAGTCAGCAAATAGTAGCTGTAGCATCTCCTCAATGCAGACCATTCTCTGGTCCTAATTAACAACAGTAGAAAAGGAGTTGATCACCGATGTAACATCATAGGCCTTGATAAGATAAGTCACTGGAATAGTCCGATCATAGTGAAACTTCTCCTCTATATGGTACGCTCACAACAATCGAGTGATCATACTCAGGTAATATAGCCGGCGGGCCCTAAGTGGTCGCACTCTAGCCATATGCTCTAGCATGAGTTTTCCAAGATCGACCCGCATCCGTATCAACAAGGCGTAGATCTAATACACTTTTAGTCATGGGACATCAATGTCACTTTGAGTGGGCATGATTTTGGCATTAATCAACCGCAAACCAACCCTGGCTAGCTGCTGAAACGTACTATTCTTCATGTTCTTATGGAATTCATTCGCATTCCGTGCCATGCGCTAGAAGAGTCAACGCCACATAGCAGTCGACAGATAGCCGGATAGTCTGGCCGACAGAGTAGCCTTCATAAGAGCTTGTGGGAATGCTTTGTGAAGCCCATAATCCGATTGACCACTTGGAAGGAGAATGAAATCAATTTACCCCGTACCTGTACTTCATACACATCGTCCAACTTGGCCTTAGGTTGCCAGTTAGCATTAAACTGTTTGACTAGGGTCACATTCAATGCATCACCTGGACGGAACAGACTGTCAAAACCCAAAGCCCGAATTTTGTTGTATATCTCACTATATTTGCAGGCCAACTTCCCATAGTGAATAGCAACCTTAGGGTCCAAAGGCACCACCGGGAAAAATGTCTTGAACCAGCGGCAAGCATGGGATGGGACAGCCCGTATACCATATTTGCATGCTGACAGCTCATCCCATCAGGGTCAATACACTCTTCTTCGTCCTCTAGTGGGGCGAGGGGAGGTGCCCGTCTCCCATCTCAACGACTACTAGAAGTAACCTCAGAAGAACCAGTGTTAGAGCATTTTCTTGGACGGCGAGACATTATACCTGCACAAGACAAACAAAAGAACTAGTGTTAGAGAGATGGATGGCCCTAGTGAGAACCCTGATGACCTTGGCCAGAAGATGACCCACGATAATCGGAGCGGGCTGGCTGTAAAGATCTAAAAGAGCAACCTTGGCTCTGCTGACTCTGGCCTCTAGTCTGAGTACCACTGGAACTAGCTGATCCCCGAGGCCTCTTGGCCTCCCTCTCCTCTCTCTCTCTCGGCAATGGTCTGTCTCAATGTCACGAGCTATATCAACAACATCCTCAAATAAATGACTCAAGACCCTCTCCCGAGTCATCAAAATACAGATAGGATAAATAAGCCCATCAACAAAACGCCTGATCCTCTTCCGATCAATAGGAATCATCCATGATGAATATCTGGATAACTCTGTATATCTAACCTCATACTATAACACTGTCATGTCCCCCTGGCGGAGCCACTCGAACTCCCTGCGTAACTCCTCCCTCTGAGATCGGGGTATCCACTTCTCAAAGAAAATAGTGGAGAACTCCTGCCATGTCAATAGTGCCGCACCTGTCGGCCTACGACGCTCATAAGCCTCCCACCAAACACATATATGAAACATGAACAAACATATAATGGGAAAAACTGAACGGTAACTCACGTGATGACGGACCGGATCATCACAGTGGGCTTGAGGGCAATTTTGAAATTTTTGGGCAAAACTTTGGAAAATTCATTTTTATGCATTCAAATTGCTTCACGTAGTGTTTATTAATATATTAAGTAATTTGTGATTATATACAGGCGAATTGGTGGCAGAATCGAGGGGTAAAGACATAATTGAGACTTGAGTTGAATTCAAAACATCGAAGTAAGTGTTCGGTCTAACCTTAGCTTGAGGGATTAGGAGTTGAGTCATAATTGCTAATTGTTTTGTGTTGAGTACGACGTATGGGCATGGTGATGAGTATCCATACATTGGTGTCGAGCATGACCGTGTGTCTTAATTTGATAATTGTGTACCCTTGATTGATCCTATGAAAGTTGTGACTGAATATTGGTATTGGTTGTTCCAAGTAGAAGTTGAATAGGACTGGTTATAGCCGACTCTCCTTTGTCGAGATGTTTGACTTGTTGTTATCTTTTTCCTTGTTGGGATGATTATTAATTTAATTGTTCCCTTTCCGGAATTGTATTGTGTTGAACGTAAATGGAGTGGGTGGTACGCCTACCATAAGTGATATTGAAATGGGAGCAGGTGGTACGCCTACCACAAGTGATATTGTAATGGGAGCGGTGGTACGCCTACCACAAGTGATATTAAAATGGAAGCGGGTGGTACGCCTACCACAAGTGATATTAAAATGGGAGCGGGTGGTACGCCTACCACGAGTGATATTGGAATGGGAGCGGGTGGTACGCCTACCATGAGTGATATTTAAATAGGAGCGGGTGGTACGCCTACCACGAGATATTGAGAAAAGGGATCGGGTTACACGCCTACAACAAGATGAGTTGAATATAAAAGTTGTCGTATCTCTTTATTTTGTGCTAGAAACTAAACTGTAGATGTACGCTCTATTATCCCTGATATCTTATTTCTATTTGTTGCCCCTGAAGCATGCTCCCTTCCCTGGCTTAAATTGTTATTTTCTTGTTGCTTCTCCATTGTACTTGTATATATATCTGCACATGTTTATCTGGAGTCTGGTCTAATCTCGTCACTACTTCGCCGAGATTAGGCTTGGCACTTACCAGCATATAGGGACGGTTGTGCCGATACTACACTATGTGCTCTTTTGCACAGATCCAGGTAACTGACAACAGCAGTAGCTTGGGAGCCAACCGTCAGTCCACCGAGATACCGAGGTAGCCTCGCAGGCGTCCGCAAGCCCGGCGTCTCCTCTATCCTTTACTTTAGTCTGTTATCTCATTGTACTTGAGATTATATTTTCTTTCAGACATTGTATTTAGTACTCTTAGTAGTTCGTGAGTATTGTCACACCAGTCTTGGGTAGAGGCTTACGTTGAATTTTCCGCATTTCTATTCAGTTTTTTTCTCTAATTTAAGATTTTCGCTTATTTAGTTAATTCTGTTCCTTTTATATTATTTCTAAAAATTGTTAAGAAGGGATTATATTGTTAATGAAAAAGTAATTAAACTTGGCTTGCCTAGCTCCCAATAGTAGGCGCCGTCACGACTCCCGAAGGTGGAAAATCCGGATCGTGACACTTGATCCAATATATAATCTCTAGGTTCCAAAACCAAAAAATGTTTTTTATATGTCTAAAATTTTTGTGATGGGTCGGATTAACACTGTATACGTATATTACACATAAATTATATACATATATCATATATTTGCTAATTATTTTTAAATTACGTAATTGTATGTATAACTATATATCTATGATAATTCTTCAAAAATGAAAAGAACAACCATCCTACTAGCTATAGCAAGACTAAGGTGACGATAAATGCAAGCTAAGGGTGTTAAACGGGCCGGTTTGAGCCGGTTCCGAACCGGCCCAAACCGGTAGAACCCGAAATCGGCTCGGATCGGTAAGAGGGGTTGGGCTGGGCTGGGTAGGGGGTTTGGGGTTGGGGGTTGGCCAATGGAAATATTGCACAAATAGCTTTTTTATTTAATTTTTAATCCTTATTCATTTTACAAAACTAACCTTCTCTAAAATTATAAATATCCCGCCCCCCTCTTCTTCATTTCTTCACTCAATACTCATTTCTCAATCTCAATTTCTCCCACTCTCATTCTCCAATTTGCAAGCCTTCAAGTATTCAATTCATCATTTTATCTTCTAATTTTATTTGACTCTCTTTTCTTGAATTTAATTTATCGTGTTTTGTCATTCGAAATTTGAAGTTTGAAGTTCAAAATTGAAATACTTGCTTGATGTTTGTTCGTGGTAACATCGAAATTTCATAATCAAGTGCTCAATTTATTGTCGAATTCGGTGCACTCCCTCTAACTCTTTCTCTTATTTACTATTTTAATTGCATATTTAATTTTAGCTTATACTTTAATTTTTACAATATGTTGAATGCTGCTAAAAGAGCGTGTAGAAAAATTACTGGTAGGAGAAATAAAAAAAAGAGGTAGTCATTCAACATCTGGTAGTAATAGTAATACACAATTTACACATGATTCTGAAACATCGTCTAATGATAATATAGATTATAAACAATTGCAAGAAGATTTTGGAATAGAAGATAATGAAATATGAATGGAAGATGAGATACCGGCTACACCTACTAGTGTTGGTGTTGGTAGTGTTGGGTTGCTACAAGGGGTGGTGGTCGTGGCACTAGTAGTAGACCACGCGTGGCTCCGACTACTAATCGTAGAAAAAGAAGTAAGGTTTAAATTTTTTTTTGAAATAATAGAAGGTACTGATAGAATTAAATATAAACTTTGTAATGGTGATTTTAAACATTTAACTGGAGGAAATTTAGGGGGGATTGGGACGCTTAGTAGACATATGAGAACTGAGCATCCCATAGAATGGGGCGCTGATGGTGATGAAAATCAAACAAGTATTAACCATACTACTGGAGGTCTAGTGAAATATGATAAAATGAAGATCGTGAGGAGTTAGATAAAATGATTGCTTTGGGATGTCTACCTTTTTTTTTTTGCTTCTTCACCATATCTTATTATGTATATTCAAAAGATTTATAATCTTTTATTTAAAGGTATCCCTAGAAGTACTTGTAGAGCTGATATCTTTAGACTTCATGGACAATATGAAACATACATACGTTATTTGTTTAGACACCTTCCTTGCAGAATTTCTCTAACTTCTGATATTGGCCATATTGTTAATGAAAATAATTATTTGACAATTACATGTCATTGGATTGATGATACTACTTGTATGCAAAAATGTATTATCGCTTTTAGATATGATGAAGATTAGAGTCATATTGCTGCGTTTATAAGTAGTATTATTTGTGAAGTAGTTGAATTTTATAATCTAAAGCAAAAAGTATTGTGTATGTCTTTTGATAATGCTTCTAACAATAATGCCGCAATTTTAACATTAAAACTGCATTTGCAACTACTTATCTCTTGATGAAAATTTTCATGTTAGGTGTGCATGTCATGTTTATAATTTAATTGTTAAAGGTGGCCTTGATTTATTTTCAACTGAGATTACTCATGTTAGAAGAACTGTTAGTGTTATTCAAGGAAATAATAGACAATCTAGAATAAAGGAATTTAAGAATAAGTGTGTCTAGTATAACCTTAAACCCAGATTCACGCCAGACGAAACTGTTACTAGATGGAATTATACATATATATTCTTAAAATATTGCTACAAATATAGATTTTTTATAACTGAAGATGCTAATGCGTATTGTATTGATCCAAACCGTATGTTAACAACTAGTACTTGGGAGGTCATTAATGATTTTGTTAGATTTTTACATAAATTTTATACATCCACTATTGAGTTTTCTAGAGCATGTTATCCTGCTGTTACTATGACTTTAGTACATATAGCTGAAATTTCTTTTCTACTATTTGAATTTAAGAAGAAAGAACAATATAAGAATGTTGTTGTAAAATTGCAAGAAAAATTCAAAAAATATTTCTTTCCAATTCCTCCGATTTACTTAATTGGTGTTGTTTTAAATCCGTCTATTAAGATGTTTGATTGTCGCCAATTAATGAATGTTTTATATACTTATATGGAGATTGCACCAACTGAAACCCCATATTTATATATTTCTATTAACATGCTAAATAAGTATTTACAATAATTATATAATTATTATGCTAATGTAATTGATGATGCTACTCGTACTGTAGGTAATGTTAATCCCACTATGCATTGTAGCACTTCTACTACTGTTGATGACGAAGAAGGCCTTGATAGTTTTAATATCTTTTCTAGATTTTCTAACACTCAAACTAGTAGCAGGAACATTGATGAACTTCCATTCTACTTGCAGAAGCAAAAAGAGCCTCACACAAAGGAATTTTAACCGTTGGGATGGTGGCATGAGAATGGAAAGCAATTTTCTGTTCTTTTCGCTATGGCTCGGAACGTGCTGAATGTGCCAATTTCTATTGTTGCATCGGAGAGTGCATTTAGCCAAGCAAGGCAACAACTTGGAGACATCCGCCACTTATTGGGAAGCAATGCTTTGAAAGTTTTAGTATGTTTCAAAGATTGAACTAGATCGGAACAAATAAATCAAGGACGTGAAGATGTTCATAACCCAAAAGACGAGGAACTTGGAGATATATTAACACATGGTAACCCATCCGAATTTAACACTCCAGAAGAAGGTCAATCGGTGCATATTGATTATGAAAAACTTACTAGGGTAATGCAAAACCTTTGAATTTACTTGTTATTAAAAATATAAACCTTTCAATTTGTAAGTTTGAAATTTTGAATTATGAAATAAAAGTAGCACTTGCAATAAGTGAAATTTTTTCTCACCCTCCTTGTATTCTTTATGTTAGTACATTGTATTAATATAACTTATAATATTTAAACAAAAAAAAAACTACACTAAACTCGGCCCGATCCCGTCAACCCGTAACCCTTACTGTTCAATTTCTACCCGGATGAACCCGAACCCGAAACCGGCCCAGACTGTAACCCGTACGGGTCCAAAGAAATAGGCCCGGTTCGGCCCGGCCTGCCTGTTAAACACCCTTAATGCAAGCTCTGTGGCGCACACGCCAACTTCAACCAAATGGAGTCATCTGACACAGGGGCGGATGCAAAGAATGGAATACGGGTTCCTGGGAACCCAGTAACTCTTGCGTAAACACTATATTTATGTTAAAAAATTCACTAAATATTTATAAATATCTAATTGTGAACCCAGTTATTATTGCATATTAATTTGAAATTACGGTACGAACTCATAAGCCTCAAATCCAGGATCTGACTCTAATGCAAGGAATAGTTTTATAGCAAGGAGCAAATTTTTCTCTGCTTGAATTCACTGGTTATGAAATTGCTTCTTTTGTTTCTATATAGGATGACACCATTAGAAACTAAGACAAGATATCCATTATTGAGTGAAGGAAGACGTTTTAGAACCCACAACTCCATCTCTAAATCTAACTTATATTCAAGTGAAACAAGTTAATTAAATTGTAATATTAAGTCGATATTGCTTACATATAATTTCAAATGCACAGCAACGCATGAACTCATATATAATAGGTTCATTAAAAAATTTAAATGCTGAACTCTTAAAATTTAAATAGTAAATCTGCATCGTATAGGATTCTCGAGAAAAGACAAGCGAATTTTAGAGCAACAGTAAAATTATTTTTATATTATTTATCTATTATGGGTATGAGCCATAAAAATAATTAATAATATTTATATTATAATAAATTATTTACACTTCTAACCATAATAAGAGATGCTTTGTTCATCGCATTTTATAATTTCCAAAAAAGAGTGCACGATGGCTTGAAATTTGAGAAAGACAGCAGGGGATGAAGCTGTGGAAATAAGAGAAAAAGGTGTGGGGGAGAGAGGGAATACATGTGAAATCTGAGCCATAATAATTTGTTTAATGGTATTTTGCCAGCTAATTTAATTAATTATCCAGTAATTTTTTTAAATATTATAAATATGCATTTATTTTCGGCTGTAACGTGGACTCGTCGCCTTGCGGCCTGCTTTTGGATGTATGCATGCATGTATTACTGTACGTTTCAATTATTTCAAGTCATCGATGATTGGAATTAATGTGGGTAGGAGCGTATTTTGTCCCCATCGATATATACTTCTTCCTTCTTCAATAATTTTGTACTTGTAGGTATCCAATAAGATATAGTAACACTCTAAAGTTAGATGTGTGTCATCCAAAGGCGGTTGGATTCATCTGGACTAAATATTTTTTATACGTAATATAAATTTATATAAAAATATTTATTATAATTACAATGATAATTCAGTTTTCCATAAATATATAGTAGATTCAATAATGAAAACGTTAAAAGTTAAATTCATATGTGTAGTCTAAATTCTAGTGTCGTCAATTTATTTTGTTTAAACCTTTGATATTCCAAAATTTATGGGTTCTATTAATTCTCATATTCATGTCGTGGGTCCATTTAAGGGTCAAATTTGCTTTGCGTAGAACATATTTACAGAGAAGTGCACCTTATAAAAAATTAGAATTTTTACATTAATTAAGAACAAATTACATGTCATTTTGCATCTATTAATGGTTTCTTGATTTTTGTTCTTAATATAAAGTAGATATAAACAGACTTACGAAAAGCTTCACATTACTTGTGTCAATATGATAAAAACATTTAAGAATTTTAATCTTAGTTGAAATGTTGATAATTACTTATAGAACTTTTTGCCAAAACATATAAAGCTGCAAGCCGATTAACCATCCACCGGAGCTGGTTATTGTCACACCTCCTTTTTCCGCAGGCCCGCAAGGGCGCGAAGGAGTTTTTCCAATTAAAGGGCAATCGAAACGGAATTTATTTAATTAATTTAGAGTCGCCACTTGGGAGATTTATGGTGTCCCAAGTCACCGATTGAATCCCGAATCGAGGAAAGGAATGACTCTATTAAACAGTCTGCGTACTAGAGATCCGGATAAGGAATTATGTTAACTCGGGAGAAGGTGTTAGGCATTCCCAAGTTCCGTGGTTCTAGCACGGTCGCTCAACTATCGTATTTGGCTAAAGTACTTGATTTTAAAACATATTATCCTACAGTGCGATTTTTTAATGTTATTTACCGCTTTTTGTCTTACTACTTAAGAAAATGAACGTTGTTTAAGAACATATTTTCGGATCACGTCACATGAAATGCACCCGGATTCTCGACACATTCTTATTCAACGTTGTTGAATTTGGATTTGAGTTGCATGAAATGCACACCCGCTTTTTTAAGAAAGTTAGAAAGATTAAACCCACACCTAAAGTGACTAACGTATTATTACTTTGCGAAGGGCCATGAAATTAGCTAAACGGTTTGTCCCATTATTTTTATTTAATGTCGATCCTAATCTATGATATTTCTTTTTATCTTGAATCAGTATTTAACACATCATGAGATTAGCTATAATGAAACCAAATTGTACAAGACTTCATGAAATGAGTAACATATTAAATTCATCATTCTCCATGCATGGCTGGGCCCGAGGCAGGCCCAAATGAAAGAGTAAAATGGCTCGTACAATTATTAACAAGGTACAACAAATTCCAATCCTACAACCAATCACAACCTACTTTGGTATGAAAACAACATCTTTCTTGAGTTTCCATTCCACAGCACTCTTCAAACGTTAATAGTATTACAATGTATTTCCAATTTTAATCACCTATTTAGCCTATATTACTTATTTGAACTACAAGATGCTGGATAACATAGGAGAATTAGGAACTGATTTCCAACTCATTCAAATTAGCGTATGAATTGCACTTCTCTAATAATCTAATTAACTAACTTCATTTAGAACAATCAAATAACTATATTAACAAGAAATCCATGCTGCATGCGTATGTACTATATTCTGTCTATTTCTCTACTTTAACACTTCAAAATATATCCAAACAAAACGCCAACTGTATCTATATACAAACAGCATTACGAAACAGCCACTCTTAATTTACTAGCTTCAGCTTTCTTTTACTATAAACATCTTATTTCGATATACCTAAACAGTCAAACTCTAAGACCTAAAGGTGGTATTAAAACACTATAGTTCAATTGACAGTCCAATAGAAAATCAAATGCAATGAACAAATGGCTAAATATATATATAAAAAAAAGCTTCAACTTGTATTCCTTAAACCAATTGATCACTTGAAGTTATAAGGTTGTGTACCTGGAATTTAAACAACCAAAATGCAGAGAAGGATCAGTAGTAGCTCAGGTTAACCAGCAGCAACAGCACAGCAAGCAAAAACCCAGCAAAGAAACCAAATAACCAACAGACCAGGATTCCCAACATATCAACCCAAACAAAGAACCAATCGAATAAAACGAACAGCAATCTAGAGAACCAAAACAGCAAAACCAAACTAAATGCACTCAGAGAAAAACTTCCAGATGACTCCTTAAACAACTATGTAAGAAATCTATCTGTTTCCCTCTGTTTTGTACTCCTATTCTCTATATCAAGACTATTTCTGAATCTGTTTTGAAATCTCTGTTTCAAAATATCAAGAAAAGGTATGAAAAGCTCTGTTTTTCTCCAAGTCTTTCTCCTCTAAGAAAATCTCAAATCTATCTGTATGTCGCCCAAATGCCTACCTCTCTTTTAAAATCTGTGTCTCCCTAATCTCTATGTGAATGTCTTCATTTATAGCTTACCAACTACTTACCAGGGTCAAAACATCAGGGAATACATTTGCCCATGATATTCCCTGTCAGCCCCTGACACTGTTTTAACACTACAATATGTCTAAGTATGGGGCTATTATTAAATTGATAAGTATGGGCATTAGTGGGGAAACTCTGCTACACAGCAGGTTCCATTGGGGTTGTCCTATTGTGCTTTTGCACTCTAATATCCAAATCAATTGATTCCTAATTACCACAACTAGCTATCAATCAACAAATTAGAAGGCCAACAATGAAATCGCGTTCTGGGCAGAATGATGGGGGAAAGCGAACACGCGCTTATTAATTTGACGACATCAAACAAACTACACATACAAAGCAATTACAGCATTGCAATCACACAAAACTGGTAGAGATTGAATTGACCGAATAAAAGGTCTGTTGAGAAGAACAGAAAATGCTAGGAAAAAGAAAAATTCTAGAACTAAAACACAAAAATACAAATAAGGAACGCGAACTGAAGACATAAAGGAATGAGTTACCTCAGGCAAAAATCTACCAACCCTAGTTCGAACTTGGTTTGGAACTATTGAGGCCAAACGGGCTTTAATCGAGGCATTCTCGATTGAGAACACCTAGGCTAAAGTCCTTTGGACCTCAATCGACGATTAATCTGGCTCAATTTGGGCTTCTTGAAAATTAGGGTTCTTGGGGCTCAGATTTGGGGCTTGAGTGGTTCGGGCTTGATTCGAACCGGGCTAAGGTTGGTAAGGGTATGAGGGAGGTCTAGGGATGCTATGGTTTGAGTTTGGAACGATTTGGCATAGGTTTGGTTTTAGCTCGAATCTTCAAATGAAGATTCGAGAAGACGGGAATGATTCGAAGGAAACGGTTTGTGGATTTGGACTCAGGGTGTTCGGAAAGTCATTTGGTGTTACGATGGGGAGGTTTGGCCTACCGGAACCGGCGATTTTCGGTAGGCGGAGTGGCGGCGGGGGACGGTGGGGGCTCAGCCGTCTCTAAGAGAGACGATGAAAACGGGGGGTCTGGCTTAAGGGGGCTGGGTAGGCCTTTTGGACTTATATACCTGCGTAGGAAATGAATCCTGGCCGTTTGATCTGATGAGATCAACGGCCTGGATCATTTCACTTATCCAAACGATGTCGTTTGGTCATCATTAAAGCCGAGTTGTCTGTGGGTGGATTAGGTCGGGCTACGTAACGGGTTGGGGGATGGGATCTCCTCCGTTGGATCGAAGATGGTTCGACGGACACGATTGAACGCCTTGAAACGATGTCGTTTGGACGCTCATGGAACATACTGGGCCGTTTGATCTTGCAGGATCAACGGCCTGGATTTGTGTCTAGCTCAACGGTGTCGTTTAGGCGTCTAAAAGTGTTGGTCCATTTGGACAGGGCAAAGACAGCCCTTTTGGGCTGCGATTTATTTGCAAAAATAGCCTTTTTCCTTCTTTCCTTCACTAACCACATTTAAATTAAAGCCACTTTAAACAAATTGAAAGAAATAAAGTCACACGACTATTGATTCCTACACAAACCATTAACGCGAATTAACATTTAACTAAAATCGCCTAAGGCAAAGAACAAAGATGCGCATTTTTGTAGTCTTCTATTTTTAACTGCTTTATGGTTAATAAATTCCTATAAACTCAAAATTGATTCCTACACGCCTACGATACATATTTTGTATTTTTGATTGATGTAACAAGTAAAACACACACGCAGACAAATGCTAACTCCAAAGAAGAACAACACAAAATCCGCAAAAATCAAAACACAAGACTATTTTAGTTTTCTGGGAGTAATTGTCGTGAGGGCAAAAATCATGTGCTCACAGCTGCCCCTCTTTGCGCGGAAACATGAAGAGTTTTCGTGCAAAGATAAGTGAGCGGGTACGAGCGATTTTTGCCCGTTTGAGCACTCCGTATGAAGCATTTTTTGAAAAAGTTTGACCGAACCTTTTCTTCAGAAGGTCTCCTACATATCCCTGGCTAAAAGGGAATCAGGTCAATGTAGTTCGGGAAGTTTTGGTAGCTGGGACTACCATGACTGCTGTGATCTTGCTGTTACTGTTATTGCTGCTGATGCCACTACTTAAATG
Organism: Nicotiana noctiflora; assembly: GCA_032618575.1. Lineage (NCBI taxonomy): Eukaryota > Viridiplantae > Streptophyta > Magnoliopsida > Solanales > Solanaceae > Nicotiana > Nicotiana noctiflora. Next base: position 17,079 of record JASVEL010002656.1, on the reverse strand, counting down.
ATCTCCTTATTACACCGTGCTAAATGAAAAATAAGAAGCTAAACCAAGTTACAGTATTGCAAATTCTTATCTATCTTTTCAACTTGATCTTGTCATGTTCCTTGCCATCCTGCTGGCTTTGATATTTCTTCACATGCTTCTTCTCTTCTGACAATTGTTATTTTGGCCTATCTTGATTGCCGAACTCCGACCATTGGTCCCTTCCTTGTGATCTTCGAACTATTTTTCTTTTCTGACCCTCGTTGCCTTCCTTCTGATTCTTGGATTCCTGCCGGGGACATTTTGTCGTAACCTTTTGCTCTCCTAGCGGGCTACTGTCTTCTTGAATTAAAAGATATGCCTTTCCGTTCTCCGGACATGCTCTTGACTTTAACAACATCTTTTGAAAATAAATCGCCATTCCTCTCTTCAGGCAGGCTCCTGACTTTGACATCATCTTTTGAAAATAAATCGCCATTCCTCTCTTCAGGCGGGGCTCCTGACTTTAGCACAAACTTAGAAAATAAGTCGCCACTCCTCTCTTCAGGCGGGCTCCTGACTTCAACATCTTTTGAAAATAAATCTCCATTCCTCTCTTCAGGCGGGCTGCTGACTTCAATATCAACTTAGACAATAAAACGCCATTCCTCTCTTCAGACGGGCTCCTGACTTCAACATCAACTTAGAAAATAGATCGCCACTCCTCTCTTCAGGCGGGCTCCTGACTTCAACAACATCTTTTGAAATAAATCGCCATTCCTCTCTTCAGGCGGGCTCCTGACTTCAACAACATATTTTGAAAATAAATCGTCATTCCTCTCTTCAGGCGGGCTCCTGACTTCAACATCTTTTTTTGAAAATAAATCGCCATTCCTCTCTTCAGGCGGGCTCCCGACTTCAACATCAACTTAGAAAATAAAATGCCATTCCTCTCTTCAGGCGGGCTCCTGACTTTAACAACAATAAATCGCCATTCCTCTCTTCAGGCGGGCTCTTGACTTCAACATCAACTTAGAAAATAAAATGCCATTCCTCTCTTCAGGCGGGCTCCTGACTTCAACATCAACTTAGAAAATAAAATGCCATTCCTCTCTTCAGGCGGGCTCCTCACTTCAACAACATCTTTTGAAAATAAATCGCCATTCCTCTCTTCAGGCGGGCTCCTGACTTCAACAACATCTTTTGAAAATAAATCGTCATTCCTCTCTTCAAGCGGGCTCCTGACTTCAACCACATCTTTTGAAAAAATAAATCGCATTCCTCTCTTCAGGCGGGCTCCTGACTTCAACAACATCTTTTGAAATAAATCGCCATTCCTCTCTTCAGGCGGGCTCCTGCCTTCAACATCAACTTAGAAAATAAAATGCCATTCATCTCTTCAGGCGGGCTCTTGACTTCAACAACATCTTTTGAAAATAAATCTCCATTCCTCCGCTTCCTGCATCACTTCTTTCTTCCTGCATTGCCTTTTAAACCGTCCTTTCTTCTGAAGTACCTTGTTTCGGAATTGCTTTCCTCATGAGTTGTGTTGTCTTTCCCTTGACTGCTGGGGATATCTTTGGAATTGTTTACTTACCTGCTGGGGTAATACTGCTGGGGAAGACCTCTTTATTTCCTCCTTTTCTACTTCCTTCAAAAACATTTATTCTCTCCCGAGATCGCTGGGGATTGAAATGTCATCAGCTGGGGATTACACTGTCGGGGGGTCCCTTTTGCCTCTTTCCAAACCCTCTTCAGGACTTGCGTTTTGCTCCCTTGAAAAACCTGTAGGATATAATGCTGCCGGGGAAAATCTCGAAATCAGTGTTTCATTTTTCCGAGAACTGTTGGGGATTATACCGGCCTCTTGCCTTTCTAAACACAAGTTTCCTCATTTTGTCCTGTCTGCTGGGGGTATAATCACAACTTGTTGTTTTCTTTCTTTCAAAGTTGCTGGGGATAACCGGGTTCAAAGATCATTTCCTCGCATTATCTGGCTTCTTTCCCCAACCGGGTATTTGGTTTCGAGAAAATTTTCGCAACGGGAGAAAATTTTCTGCCCCAGTTTGAGAATCTTCTTCGTGGCATGCTTTTCTGCCAACAACCCCTCTTTTTCCTGTTTCAAATCAAAGAAAAATTGGTTAGTTTTAAAATGCGGTGGCTGGTTGTGGTGCTCCTGCTGGGGATGGTCCTCTTCTTTCCCTGTTCTGCGTTTCATTGTCAGACCCTGCTGGGGATGTTATCATTTGATGATATTCATGCCGGGGATAGTTTTCTTCTTTCTTGCTTCCCCGCCTTCATTGGCGACTCTTTATTTACGAGCCTTTCACGTGGTTTTCCACTGGTATCCCGACCACCCGAATTCCTATGATAGTGACCCTGCGTGAAGACCTTGCATGTTTTACCGGTGAACCATTTTCTTTGTTCACCCTTGTCACTAGAAATACCTTTCTACTAGGGATATATCCCCTGCTTTTGCGTCATATCTAAGGAGTGGGCATTTCCCGACCTTTGAGTCTCATTAACCTTGGCCTTGAGGTCATTGACCTCCCTTTGAGATATCCTCATTGACACCAATCCATCCCTTTGTCATTTTCCTATTGCTGGGGAATATCCCTCTGGACACTGGCCTTGCGCTTGATCCCTCCTGACTTATACCACTTGGGTGTACCAATCAAAATCCCGTCTTGCGTAATTGGAAAGCTGATGGAAAATTTTGCAGTCATTTCCTGCAAATAGACTCTATTGGGGATTTTTCAATAAAAAAGAGAAAGATAAAAAGAAACAGAATAAAAGACAAAAAGGAAGATGACTCTAAAAAGAAAAATTATAAAGTAAACCTATCAAACGTGGATACCAACTCTAATGGACATGACATGCACATATAGCCTATCCTCCATCGTCAGACCGCCTTTTGTAATCTTCGCCTGGGGCTTTCCCATACGATTTCCAATCCTCGTTCGACTTGTAGTGCCCGAGGGGTTTTCACTATCAAGACTCTCTCATTTCTGGTTTTTCTCCCAGCTTTCATCGCCTTATGGTGTCTGTGCAGATTTTCATCGCTAAGACTCTCTCATTTGCGTTTCTCTTCTAGTTGGGGATTGGGGGTCTTACCGCTAAGACTCTCCTATTTTCTGCTGGAGATCGAAGTCTTTTTTGATGGGAATCAGAGTGTTATGTTCTGATAAGACTTCTCTCATTTGCCTGACTTAGCCTCTTTTGAAGATTGGTCGAAAAGTCTTTCTTTGGACCGTAATGTAGATTTGGATAGGGCTAGAAAAAGATGGTATTAAAGGCTCGAAATAAAACAAATTGGGTTCAAAATTACAACCTTCGGAATCCTATATTTTCCTTTATAAACACGACTTTTTGTTGCCCCAGTTTTTTGTTTGGGGATTTTTTATTTTTATTTACACTATGACCGAACTGTGAAGCGCCTACGTATCCTCTTTGAGGAATCAGGTCAAACGTAGTTCCCAATTCCTCTTTTTCAAATTTCTTTTTTTTTCACACATTTTTCTTTTTCTTTTCTTTATCTCTTTTTGTTGTTTTCTTTTTCTTTACTTTTTTCTTTATCCCTTTCAAACTTGTGTTTTAGTCTTTGCAACTAATTCCGAAGGAGGGGTATGAAAGAAATCAAAATAAGGCTCGAAGGGTTAACGAAGGATAAAGTGTTTGGGTAGCAGAACAAAATGCCTTCGTCATTCCAATCTTCAAAACATACCAAGTGAAAACAACGTGATTAACATTCGTCATATCTTTAAAGCACAGTTGGACAACACTCTCAACTTCATTATTATGAACGACCCCACGTCGATTTGGCCAGCTTGCCTTTGATTGTTTCCTTTTTAATTGCCCCGGTTTCACATGACTCGGGATCCAGACAATCTCAAATTGTTTTCATTTCCTTTAAATGACCCGATCATCTTCCAATTGCTTCATGATTAACTTTAGAATTAAGCCACAATTATGTGTGCACATGTCATGTCACTAGATTTGAACACAAGACAAATCTAAAGGGTAAAAAGTACTAAACAAATAAGATGACCGGAAGTAACAAAAAAAACCAAAAGCTTCATTAAACTAATGACGAAATGGTTCAATGACAAAACAAGCAAAACAAACCAGAGTACAGCCCTGAAGCAAAACTAGGCGAGACCAAAGCAAACTGCTAGGACAAAATGGAAGGACAAGAGGGTTTGACCCCAAGACAAAATCAGAATCACAATCTTGAAAATAACTCGGACAACAGAAATGTCAACAAAAATGAACCACCAAAACTCCATCTAGCTGACCCAAAGACGGAGATTCTTTCCAACTACCAAGCACAACATCTTGGCCACTAAGTTCTGCATCAATATTGATGAGGCTTCCATCTGTTTCAACATTTTTAGCATAAGTCAATATACCCCCCAGAGGATTCGTGTGCTCCCTGTCATCGTCATTGATCACAATTAACCATCCTTTTTGAATCATTCTTTCTATTTCCTTTTTCAAGGTACGACAACTCTCAATATCGTGCCCTCTGACATTGGAATGGTATGCACATCGTGCAGTAGGATTGAAGCTTCTTGCACGTGGATCGGGAGTATATCCGGGGAGCGGTGTAATGAGGCCGACATGTTTTAACTTTTCAAACAGACTTGCATAGGATTCTCCGATAGGGGTGAGCGCCTTTTCTCGCTTCAGCAACCTCTCCTCCCTAAATGCCTTATTTGGCCTGAAACCTGACCCGGGGGGTTTCCGGTATGTTCGTGGGGGTTGGTAGGTCTTTTTGTGGAGCTGGGTACCTGGAAGGTGAAGTACGATTTTGGGTGTCCCGGGGAGAGTAGTGGTGTTGGGGACGGGAGTAACGTTGGGAAAACATAGCTGGAGGACGAGTAGTTGAGCTAATTGAGCGGCTGGAGAAGTTGTGATAGGCGGGTATATATGGAGAATGTGGGGGATCATCTGACATCGGGTTCATTGCACGGGTAAGGACAGAGTCTAGGAAGCTAGGTGGTGGCGGGGGTGGCGCTTTTCCATCCATCCATGCCCGATACATGTCGGCCACATGTTGTCTCAATATTTTGACTTCTTCTACTAACCCGTGGTTCCGTTCAACCAGCTGTTGTCGGGTATCGGCATCAACCCACTTAGTCTTGAGATCCTCTGCCATTGTCCTCTGACTTTGTGTTACAGGGAAGAGCTATTTTAGAACCACAATCAACCACGTTTCTGTATATGGACACAACAAAGTGAAGCCATCACGTTAGCGTTACGACATTTGACACACAGGTAAACGCACATTAGGGATGCAATGACCCTAGACAGTTAAACATTTCTATCATGCATATGCGTCGGTCCAGCTTCTCATATCTGTGCTTCCTAAACCTTCCTTTATTTTCTTAATTGTTGTTATTATTTTTTTTCTATTTTTCTCTTTTTCTCATCTTTTTTTTCTTTTGTAATTTTTCATTTTTTTTCTTTTTGGTTATGGACATGGTCGAATCCTATGTGGATTGCCTACGTATCATGACCCCGCATGAATCAGACCGAGCGTAGTTCTTGCAAATTAATGCAAGAAATAAATAGATGTTTACTAAATTTTTTTATTTTTTTGAAGAAAAATTGTAAAAGCCGACTCCAACTACAAACTCTAATGAAAAACTTTCACACCTTGTGCCAGAGATTTCTATAAGAATATTTGTTAGCGCCAATTATGACTATTTCTACAAAATTAGCCATGTCACCTACTTGACAAAGCGGCTATTCTTGCAAAATTTTATTTAAGAGACTACAAATTCAAAATTTTTCATCTTAGGTCCCATGGGGCATCGTTCAGCACCGACACAGGCCAACACAAGACTGAGAAAGTTTAAATGCCAAATGTGGCCATTTCAGGTCACCTGTCCTAGACGGACCCAACCCCTGTGTTGAGTCCCCTAAGTCAAATGTAACATGATGCAAATAAACATTCCTATTAGGGATCCGGCATGAAGCTTTGTTATTCTAGGTTTAAAAACCGGGATTTATTGTTCTAGACCTGGCTTACCCGAACAGACACCTCGAGCCGAGGAGGAGGCAGCAACCCGGGAATACAGAAGCTTCACCGGTTTTGCAACTTATCCAAACCTCGTTCTAAAGTGGGAATTAGACACTATACAGAAAAGAAGTCACACGAAGTGCACCCTTCTTCATGATTTAGAAGACTCAGAGAGGAGATTGGTTTCGGCACAGTTTATATGTACAATTCATAAAAATATCAAAGCGGTAAAAACAACATTTAGCACATTAAATACAAACATATAATAAAATCAGATGATAATAAGCCAAATATAACAATTATTCAAAGCTCGAATTCTTAAACCCTGAACCAGTGGTTCTGGGTCTTTCATCCCCAGCAGAGTCGCCAGAGCTGTCACACCTCCTTTTTCCGCAGGCCCGCAAGGGCGCGAAGGAGTTTTTCCAATTAAAGGGAAATCGAAATGGGATTTATTTAATTAATTCAGAGTCGCCACTTGGGAGATTTATGGTGTCCCAAGTCACCGATTGAATCCCGAATTGAGGAAATGAATGACTCTATTAAACAGTCTGCGTACCAGAAATCCGGATAAGGAATTCTGTTAACTCGGGAGAAGGTGTTAGGCATTCCCAAGTTTTGTGATTCTAACACGGTCGCTCAACTGTCGTATTTGGCTAAAGTACTTGATTTTAAAACATATTATCCTACAGTGCGATTTTTTAATGTTATTTACCGCTTTTTGTCTTACTACTTAAGAAAATGAACGTTGTTTAAGAACATATTTTCGGATCACGTCACATGAAATGCACCCGGATTCTCGACACATTCTTATTCAATGTTTTTGAATTTGGATTTGAGTTGCATGAAATGCACACCCACTTTTTTTAAGAAAGTTAGAAAGATTAAACTCACACCTAAAGTGACTAACGTATTATTACTTTGCGATGGGCCATGAAATTGGCTAAACGGTTTGTCCCATTATTTTTATTTAATGTCGATCCTAATCTATGATATTTCTTTTTATCTTGAATCAGTATTTAACACATCATGAGATTAGCTATAATGAAACCAAATTGTACAAGACTTCATGAAATGAGTAACATATTAAATTCATCATTCTCCATGGCTGGGCCCGAGGCAGGCCCAAATGAAAGAGTAAAATGGTTCGTACAATTATTAACAAGGTACAACAAATTCCAATCCTACAACCAATCACAACCTACTTTGGTATGAAAACAACATCTTTCTTGAGTTTCCATTCCACAGCACCCTTCAAACGTTAATAGTATTACAATGTGTGATCACGTGATTTTTGCCTAACATGAATTATTCCCACAGTATTCTGTGAATTTTTGTGTTACTTTTGGTATTTGTTTGAATTCGTATGAGCGTGATTATATGTGTCTAAATTAATAAAGAATACAAAAATATGTCGTGCTTCCGTTTCTCCTCTAGCTTTGAAATTAAGAGTAATTAATTTTATCTTGCAAAAATGAAAATCACAAAAATATAATTCATTGTTTTTTACATTTTTAGCATTCAAATGCCTAATTGCGTATTTTTATGTCTAATTGATACGATTGTTAGTATAATTAGTATTAGCTAATTTGATTATCTTATTTTTCTCTTAAATTAGGAGTTAAATTAAATGAGAGGAAATAAAGGAAAATCGGATTTGGGCCAAAGATCCGAGCCCAAACGTTTAACTTAGTCCAATTCCCAAATCAAAGCCCAACTCAAATAAACTCTCCCCAACCCTACCCGGCCACCCAACCCTTTCTTCTTCATTCATAACATAACAATACACTACACAAGAGATATACCCCTGTAGCCGCCTACCCCCAGCCCCCACTTGAAACCATCCCCACCGAGGACCCCTTCTTCTTCTTCAGAAGATTGAACAACAAAAACCAACCTTACACCACCCTCAACACCAGCCGCCGTCGCCTCTCCATCTCCTACAGCCGTCGCTTCTGGTTCTAACGACCACCCTAGAACCGCCGGCTCCTCCATCTTCTTCAATCAACAGCCGCCAGCCTCCATCTCCAAGCCAGCGGCCAGACCTAGACCACCACTTCGCCGCCGACCAAGCAGCACCCTCAACGCACACAACGCAAGCCTCCAGCGACGAGCTCCGTCACCACTACAAGCGAGAAACACACACACACAGCGGATTTCATGTCTTAGCTTCACAGCTCCTAAGAATTTGAAGCGATTGAATCGCTGTTTGCTGTTGCCGAGTCGAGCTCGCTTGTTTGCTGTTGCCGAGTTCGAGTTCCGTCAAGGTCTTGGCCGTTCAATCCCTTCGCGCACACAAACGCATTTGGAATCATTTTCGAGTCCCGATTCTGATATGAAGCTTAGCTTCAGTTGAGGGCACGTCTGGATTGTTTTGAGTTGCCGATGCCAATTCGAGGTCCTCGTTTGCTCGCCAATTTGAGTCGAAGTCCCCATTCAAAAGTCACGGAACTAATTTGAGTTCTATTCGAGTTCCTCGATAGTATGATTTGTTCTTTGAGGTTCATTCTTTCCTCCCCTCTATTTTAATTTGATAATATTGCATATTTGTCTCTAATTGTAGTCATGTTCTGGGCTGCTCAATATGGTGATGTGTTTGTTTCCTCATTAGAGTAATCTGAAGTTGTCCATATTAGGGGATTATAGTGAACTTTGGATGATCAAATGCTTTGTTTAATTGATACTGTGAATAAAGAATTTTATAAAGTGTTAAAGGGTATTGGAGAGAATAAATAGTAACCATAAAATTCTGACTGATTGCTTTCTGAATTTGTCGATGCTTTGGTTTCGTATAGGTGGTGTCAATGTGTTTTGTACAAATTACGATTATTTCAGTAATTGCGTGTTGTTACTTTTGTTTCAAATATCCTTTGGTTCTTTTCTCTTCGTTGCCTATCAATCTTGCATATGAATTCAATTTCTTTTCGTTCAGTATGTTTATAGTGTTCATTTGTTCCCGTTGTTCTGATACTAAGTGATCCTCGTCTCTTTCCGTCATTTTTTAGAATCTGTTAATATGATGTTTCAGTTTTGAATCTGTTTCTTGTTTATTGTTAATAATTGTCCGTGTTTGGTTCTCGCCGAATCGATGATTGTTAGATTTACGGCTGGTTTTGATTTTTACTAGGATATGTTAGTTTCTGCTAATTAATTGAATAATTGTTAGTTTCTATTATAACCATATTTGTTGATTTCTGATTTCTGATTTTGAATTACTTATTGTTTCATGTTTCATATTTTTGATTGTTGGGAATTACTAGTTGATTATTGGATTTGTTTTGGTTAATTTGGTATTAATCTTTGTTAGAGTTAAATGCTTCTGATTTTGATAATAGATTAATTAGGTTCACTTACTAGTATTAATTAGTTTTTTCTGTTAATATTAGGTCGAATAAGTATTCTGCGATTTGATTAGTCTACTAAATGCATTGCGAATATCTTGTGAATCTGTTAAATTGTTAGTTTCTGTTATTTGTCGGGGAAATGGCCCTCTTTCTGAATTCTGTTGGCTCTTCTAATTTGTCAAGTCTTGGTTAGTTGACCCATTGATAACGGGAAATATTTGAACCTGTTTGATCCTGTTTTTGAAAGTTCAAGTGGATTAATTGATTGATTAGTGGATTCGATGATTGAATAACATTTAGGATGTATTGGTTATAGCTGTAGTTAATGATTAAAGCTCGATTAGTGATTTCGTCCCTTAGACTAGTTGAGACTCACATTAAGTCAATAGTTGAAATCATACGATTCGTAGCAACCTAAGGTGTTCTTACTAAATAGAATTAATCGCGACTAGTTAGCTCGAGTAATAAGACTCACCATCTATCAATTGTTCCCTCGAGTCTTGTTAATCGGATAATTAATCATAAGTGGCTGTATTTGTAAGACTGCTTAAGGTTGGCTATTGATGAAAGATGATTTTAATTAGTGAATTAATCTGAATTTAAAGTAGTTGGAAGGGTTAATGGGTTAATTGAGCAATAGTCACTTAATTGTGGCTATTTGTTAAATACAAATCTGAAAATGTGTTAAAATAGGAGTAAAATACAGAAATTAGGAATGTAATAAGTCTTGAGAAGTAGGGGTAATATGGAAATTAAAAACTTAAAGAATTATTTATGTTAAAGTATTTTATCCACTAAGCACTAATAACATTAAAAAAGGGGTATTGTTTAATACTTAGTGAGGAACAAGACATAATGGCTTTGGAAGATGTTAAAAGAAGTAATTAAATATGTTGCCCATAACTTTTGAATTAATTAAGGAAAAGACAAGTGTTAGTGGGGAACCAAACAAGTAAGCATGAGGAACCAAACAAGTAAGCATGGGGAACCATTTAACTTGAATCAAGAAGTCATTTAGGGGGATGGGTCTGTTTGAGCTATAAATATAACATTAATCTGAGAGAGAAGGAAATCCAAAAAAGACATAGACAGAGGAATAAACAAAAATACACACACACATACACACTGTGTATACTGTTGCATAGTGGTCGGTTGGTTGCTGTTGTTCTCGGGTTGTTGTTGCTGCTGTGTTTGTTTCGGCTGTTGCACACTGTTGCGGCTGTCGTTGTTGTGTTTGTTTCGCTTGCTTGTTTGCTGTGGTGTTTTGTTGTTGCTGCTGTGTTTGTTTCGGCTATTGCACACTGTTGATGCCATCGTTGCTGCCTACTGTTGCTGCTGTGTTCTTCGCGGCTGCTGCGTACTGTTGCTGCCCGCGGCTGCTGCACACAGTTGCGGCTGTCTTTGTTGTGTTTTTCTCGCTGTTTTGTTGTGGTGTGTTGTTGTCGTTGGATCACTGCCGCTGTTGTTGCTATTACTGCCTAGCTGATACCGTAGCCTTTCATCTTTGACAATTTCCAGGTACACATTTGTAAACTCATGCTTTACGGGAGTAAATTGAAGTGACGATTCCCCCTTTTGTGGATCTCTTTCAACTTCACTGTTTTCATTTGCAAACCGATATCAATTTAAGAAATATGTTATGAAGTTCGTACTTTATAGTATCATAGTGATTTGAGTTAAGTCCGGATGAATGTGTAATTAGTTTCTCGTTATTTTTAACAGTGGGTTTGGACTGTAACGCTAATGAGTTTTCAGAACTTTAGATAATTTTGGTTCTGTTTCATGTTAGTAATAGATTCTTATGTTTAGTAGTATGCAGCTAACAATCAAAGAGTTAGTAGCTTTGGTTTAACGATGGTTAATATAATAGAGTGAGCATTCATTTGAAGGTTTAGTATACTTTTATTATGATAATGAAAAGACAGAGGTTCAATTGTTATTAAGGAAGATAATTTACAGCTTTTTTTTTTTGCAAAATACAATAAGCAATCCATGAGTTAGGCCATGAAGAGTTTGGTATGTGATAGGCTCTATTAGTTAGAACAAAAGTGATTATGGGCTTCGCCTTTATTTCGAGACCACAACACCCTCACTGCGTATAAGACAATGGATTATGTGGAAAAATAATCAATCAAAAAATGTTAGTTCGATGTATCTAGTTCGGAATTTACTAGGTTACTTGAGTAAATAACATCGCTTTAAATAGCAATTTGAATAAAATTAGTAACTAATGTTAGTGATGAACGTTAGCATAAAGTTCAAAAAATGACTTTTGTATCACACATAGTTAACTCCATCGGCTCAATTCATCTAATACTGTCGGTTTAAATTAATTAGAGAATGGTTAGTTTGTTCTGATATTTTGTCAAATTCGTATGCTATTTATAATTTTAGTTTTAGTATTATTCGCTTGTAGAATAAGGCATAAAACAATTTCCCTTATGCAAGCTCGAGCGCAATTTCCGTTCACATTGATTTAATAACTAATAAGAGGTCCGAGCTTATAAACATGCAATAAATTAGGACCTTTTCTCTTTTATTTAGAGACGAACTTAGTAGAAAAAATGTAGTCACTTTAGGATTGTCCTTTTAAAATAAACGAGACGAGCCTCGCCAAAAATACACCATTGTGGGGCCCTCGAATAATTGTCATGAAAACTTAGACTTGGAAGGACCGTCTAGTAAATTTCACGGTCCTTTTCCCAAAGTAAATAGACGATAGACTCTTTAGGCACGACTTGAAATAAAATTACTTTCCTGAATACGGGTGTGCATTTATGTGACCCAAATCTTACTCTCGGCGAAACCGAAATACATTAGAGTCGCAGGCGTACTGGTTACGGTGCGGCTCGAAATGTGTTTTCGTAACGTCGCAATTCTTCTAAAAATAAGAGCTGAGCATTAAAAGCACATAGTTAAAATATATAAAAGAATCAGATAGAAACAAAAATTACAATTGAGCGACCGTGCTAAAACCACGGAATCCGGGAGTGCCTAACACCTTCTCCCGGGTTAACAGAATTCCTTATCCGGATTTCTAGTTTCGCAGACTGTATTACAGAGTCATAAATTTCCTCGGTTCGGGATTAAACCGGTGACTTGGAACACCATTATTTTTCCAAGTGGCGACTCTGAATTTAATAAATTGATCCTGTCTCGATTGTCCTTTAATTGGAAAAAACTCCCTTGTGCCCTCGCGTGCGCGTAAAAAGGAGGTGTGACACAATGTATTTCCAATTTTAATCACCTATTTAGCCTATATTACTTATTTGAACTACAAGATACTGGATAACATGGGAGAATTAGGAACTGATTTCCAACTCATTCAAATTAGCGTATGAATTGCACTTCTCTAATAATCTAATTAGCTAACTTCATTTAGAACAATCAAATAACTATATTAACAAGAAATCCCTGCTGCATGCGTATGGACTATATTCTATCTATTTCTCTGCTTTAACACTTCAAAATATATCCAAACAAAACGCCAACTGTATCTATATACAAACAGCATTACGAAACAACCACTCTTAATTTACTAGCTTCAGCTTCCTTTTACTATAAACATCTTATTTCGATATACCTAAACAGTCAACCTCTAAGACCTAAAGGTGGTATTAAAGCACTATAGTTCAATTGACAGTCCAATAGAAAATCAAATGCAATGAACAAATGGCTAAATATATATCAAAAAAAAAAGCTTCAACTTTTATTCCTTAAAACAATTGATCAATTGAAGTTATAAGGTTGTGTACCTGGAATTTAAACAACCAAAATGCAGAGAAGGATCAGTAGTAGCTCAGGTTAACCAGCAGCAACAGCACAGCAAGCAAAAACCCAGCAAAGAAACCAAATAACCAACAGACCAGGATTCCCAACAGATCAACCCAAACAAAGAACCAATCAAATAAAACGAACAGCAATCTGGAGAACCAAAACAGCAAAACCAAACTAAATGCACTCAGAGAAAAACTTCCAGATGACTCCTTAAACAACTATGTAAGAAATATATCTGTTTCCCTCTGTTTTGTTCTCCCATTCTCTATATCAAGACTATTTCTGAATCTGTTTTCGAATCTCTGTTTCAGAATATCAAGAAAAGGTATGAAAAGCTCTGTTTTTCTCCAAGTCTTTCTCCTCTAAGAAACTCTCAAATCTATCTGTATGTCGCCCAAATGCCTACCTCTCTTTTAAAATCTGTGTCTCCCTAATCTCTATGTGAATGTCTTTATTTATAGCTTACCAACTACTTACCAGGGCCAAAACATCAGGGAATACATTTGCCCATGATATTCCCTGTCAGCCCCTGACACTGTTTTAACACTACAATATGTCTAAGTATGGGGCTATTATTAAATTGATAAGTATGGGCATTAGTGGGAAAACTCTGCTACTCAGCACGTTCCATTGGGGTTGTCCTATTGTGCTTTTGCACTCTAATATCCAAATCAATTGATTCCTAATTACCACAACTAGCTATCAATCAACAAATTAGAAGGCCAACAATGAAATCGCGTTCTGGGCAGAATGATGGGGGAAAGCGAACACGCGCTTATTAATTTGACGACATCAAACAAACTACACATACAAAGCAATTACACCATTGCAATCACACAAAACTGGTAGAGGTTGAATTGACCGAATAAAAGGTCTGTTGAGAAGAACAGAAAATGCTAGGAAAAGAAAAATTCTAGAACTAAAACACAAAAATACAAATAAGGAACGCGAACTGAAGACATAAAGGAATGAGTTACCTCAGGCGAAAATCTGCCGACCCAAGTTCGAACTTGGTTTGGAACTATTGAGGCCAAACGGGCTTTAATCGAGGTGTTCTCGATTGAGAACACCTAGGCTAAAGTCCCTTTGGACCTCAATCGACGATTAATCTGGCTCAATTTGGGCTTCTTGAAAATTAGGGTTCTTGGGGCTCGGATTTGGGGCTTGAGTGGTTCGGGCTTGATTCGAACCGGGCTAAGGTTGGTAGGGGTATGAGGGAGGTCTAGGGATGCTATGGTGTGAGTTTGGAACGATTTGGCAAAGGTTTGGTTTTAGCTCAAATCTTCAAATGAAGATTCGAGAAGACGGGGAATGATTCGAAGGAAACGGTTTGTGGATTTGGACTCAGGGTGTTCGGAAGGTCATTTGGTGTTAAGTTGGGGAGGTTTGGCCTACCGGAACCGCCGTGAGGCGATTTTCGGTAGGCGGAGTGCGGCGGGGGACGGTGGGGGCTCAGCCGTCTCTAAGAGAGACGATGAAAACAGGGGGTCTGGCTTAAGGGGGGGCTGGGTAGGCCTTTTGGACTTATATACCTGCGTGGGAAATGAATCGTGGTCGTTTGATCTGATGAGATCAACAGCCTGGATCATTTCACTTATCCAAACGATGTCATTTGGTCATCATTGAAGCCGGGTTGTCTGTGGGTGGATTGGGTCGGGCTACGTAACGGGTTGGGGGATGGGATCTCCTCCGTTGGATCGAAGATGGTTCGACGGACACGATTGAACGCCTTGAAACGATGTCCTTTGGACGCTCATGGAACACACTGGGCCGTTTGATCTTGCAGGATCAACGGCCTGGATTTGTGTCTAGCTCAACAGTGTCGTTTAGGCGTCTAAAAGTGTTGGTCCATTTGGACAGGGCAAAGACAGCCCTTTTGGGCTGCGATTTATTTGCAAAAATAGCCTTTTTCCTTCTTTCCTTCACTAACCGCATTTAAATTAAAGCCACTTTAAACAAATTGAAAGAAATAAAATCACACGACTATTGATTCCTGCACAAACCATTAACGCGAATTAATATTTAACTAAAATCGCCTAAGACAAAGAACAAAGATGCGCATTTTTGTAGTCTTCTCTTTTTAACCGCTTTATGGTTAATAAATTCCTATAAACTCAAAATTGATTCCTACACGCCTACGATACATATTTTGTATTTTTGATTGATGTAACAAGTAAAACACACACGCAGACAAATGCTAACGCCAAAGAAGAACAACACAAAATCCGCAAAAATCAAAACACAAAACTATTTTAGTTTTCTGGGAGTAATTGTCGTGAGGGCAAAAATCACGTGCTCACAGTTATTACTTTGACCAACATTACACATGGTTATTTATGATACTATGATTACTATACATAATTAAATTAACTCTTTGTTAAATAAATAATTGATTAATTTACATCAGAAGCAAAAGGGCAATTTTAAAATTTTTATTTATTATATGTATTGTTAGTGTAACAATCGTTTATATGTCTAGTGTAATTTAACATGTAATAAGCTATTTATCATTTAATATAGGTTACTAATTAATGCTATTAAATAAGTTACATATAATTACCTTTTAGATGACCTAATTGTGTACATACATTTTAACAATCAATACAAAAAATACAAACACTATACAATATTTATGATTTTAAGTTTTGAGTATTACTAATGTAAATAATATTTACACAATTGGAAAGTTAACTTACGAACTAATTACTGGTAAATTTTTATAATAAATATTAACTTTATTAGTAATTGATAACTGGATTAAAATGATAATTAAATCATTAAATTATCAGTCCATACTCCATACACATTAAATAATCATCCTTAATATATAGCATTAGTTAAGATGTCTATAATTATAGGAAGAACTCTTTGCCAAAAAGGAACCCCACGTAAGCCTATTGCAGCCGGTTATGATCACTTTGACCAACATTACACATGGCTATTAATAATAACTCTATGATTGCTAGATATTAATTAATTTCTTTTGTTGGATTATTAATTGCTTTACATTATTAGAAGTAAGAAGGATTTTTTTTTTCTTTAGGTTTTGCACTCCATATTTTGTATTTGGTGAAGTCCTATTAAATTTGAATTTGTACCGAAAACTTTCATATGATTGATAAAGTATTGCCTAATAAAAACGATTACATATCAGTTTGCTCGTATACGAAATTTATAATTAAGGATGAATTAGTATTCTTTTTGTTGGAATTATATAAAAGGAAAGCGTCACCTAAATGCGTAAGATTTTAGAAAAAAGTACTTCACCTCAATCTGTATTGCTAGGAAAGAAATCGTTTACTAAGCTAACTATCAAAACAATCATTGACATTCATCTATTTTATTAGATGACAGCTAAATGACCAGATTATTAAGTTTGAGATATATAAAGAAAGAGAATACATTAATAGTTCCATGTTTTCTTCCCTTAATTTGGCCTACATAGGTGCCTGTGACATGACTCGAAAACCTACTTCGAGATCATCCTGATCTAATAAACATTAATCCCAAAGCTAATTATGGTTTATATTTGACAATAAAAATATTAATCCCAATTTGCAAAATGAAGGACAACAACAACAACAATCAAGTATATTCTCACAAGGTGGAGTCTGGGGAAGGTAATATGTAGACAGGCCTTACCTCTACCCGAGAGGGCAAAGAGGCTGTTTTCAATCGACCCTCGGCGCAGGGAAAAAATGAAGGACAATAGTGCATAAAATTGTTAGACATCCTACACAGTTGCGGATCAACACAGGGTATCATCGAGGTCGACAAAAACCTAGTAATTTAGTGTCGAATTATATATACGTGCGAAAAAAGAAATATATATTGAGTTTGATATACAGGTTCAAAAATCGGTATTCTTTCAATTCAAAACCCACACTGTCAAGGGTGGATGCAGCCTATTATTAGTGGATTCTCATGAAATTCACTAAATATCTATAAAAATTTGACTATGAACCCATTTACTTATTG
>JASVEL010002655.1:0-101223 GCA_032618575.1 Nicotiana noctiflora | reverse complement strand
GGTGCTTCATGCGGACTCTAAATTTGAACCTTGATACTTGCTAGTTGCAGGTGCTGCTTTTCGGATCAAGACCAGTATGCAGTGCTTGTGACCTCGGCCATGTCTTGAGCACACCACATCTTTCATCAACTTCTGCACTTGGATTAACTCCTTGCCTTTTTTCATTGTGACTAACTTCTGTTGATCATCTCGGACTGTTGACTCGCATTCTGGTTGCAAGCTTCTTTTGTTGCTTACTTGCATTGCACTCCGAAGTGAATTCCCTTACTTGTGATCTTCGAGCTATTCTCCTTCGACGTCTGAATCTATCTTTTCTGATCCTTGTTGCCTTCCTTCTGATTCATGCTGGGGATTTCCGTTACACTCTGTCACTTTTCGATTGTTCACTATGCTTATCAAATCTTGGAAACTGAGACGTCGTTCTGCTTTTCTGGCGGGCTTCTGACTTTAACGACAAACTCTAATCATAAATCGCCATTCCATTCTTCAGGCGGGCTCCCTGACTTCAATCATCAACTTTGAAAATAAATCGCCATTCTTCTCTTCAGGCGGGCTCCTGACTTCAACATCAACTTAGAAAATATATCGCCACTCCTCTCTTCAGGCGGGCTCTTGACTTCAACTACATCTTTTGAAATAAATCGACATTCCTCGCTTCAGGCGGGCTCCTGACTTCAACATCAACTTAGAAAATAAAACGCCATTCCTCTCTTCAGGCGGGCTCCTGACTTCAATCATCAACTTTTGAAAATAAATCGCCATTCCTCTCTTCGGGCGGGCTCCCGACTTCAACAACATCTTTTGAAAATAAATCGCCATTCCTCTCTTGAGGCGGGCTCCTGACTTCAACAACATCTTTTGAAAATAAATCGCCATTCCTCTCTCCGGGCGGGCTCCTGACTTCAACAACATCTATTCCTCTCTTCAGGCGGGCTCCGACTTCAACAACATCTTTTGAAAATAAATCGCCACTCCATTCTTCGGGCGGGCTCCTGGACTTCAACAACATCCTTTGAAAATAAATCGCCACTCCATTCTTCGGGCGGGCTCCCGAACAACGACATCCTTTGAAAATAAATCGCCACTCCATTCTTCGGGCGGGCTCCGACTTCAAAAACATCTTTTGAAAATAAATCGCCACTCCATTCTTCGGGCGGGCTTCCCGACTTCAACATCAACTTTTGAAAATAAATCGCCATTCCTCTCTTCGGGCGGGCTCCTGACTTCGACAACATCCTTTGAAAATAAATCGCCACTCCATTCTTCGGGCGGGCTCACTAACTTCAACAACGTCCTTTGAAAATAAATCGCCACTCCATTCTTCGGGCGGGCTCACGACTTCAAACAACATCCTTTGAAAATAAATCGCCACTCCATTCTTCGGGCGGGCTCCCTTCAACAACGTCCTTTGAAAATAAATCGCCACTCCATTCTTGAGGCGGGCTCCCTGGACTTCAACAACATCTTTTGAAGATAAATCGCCACTCCATTCTTCGGGCGGGCTCCTGACTTCAACATCAACTTTTGAAAATAAATCGACATTCCTCTCTTCAGGCGGGCTCCTGGCTTCAACAACATCCTTTGAAAATAAATCGCCACTCCGTTCTTCAGGCGGGCTCCTGACTTCAACAACATCTTTTGAAAATAAATCGCCACTCCATTCTTCAGGCGGGCTCCTGACTTCAACATCAACTCACTAACTCCATCCCATCCATGTCGCCTTCCTTTGCTTCCTGCACCACTTTCTTCTTCCTGCATCGCTTCTTGGGCCATCCTTTCTTCTGAATTACCTTGTTTTGGAATTGCTTTCCTCTTGGGTCGTGTTATTTTTCTCTTGACTGCTGGGGATATCTTTGGAACTAATTACTTACCTGTTGAGGTAATGCTGCTGGGGAAATCTTCTTTATTTCCTCTTTTTCTACTTCCTTCAAAACCTTTATTCTCTCCCGGGATCGCTGGGGATTGAAATGTCATTAGCTGGGGATTACACTGTCGGGGGATCCCTTTTCCTTTTTCCTCTTTCCAAACCTCATTCGGGACTCGCGCTTGGCTCCCTTGAAAAACTTGTAGGATATAATGCTGCCGGAGAAATCTCGAATTCAGTGTTTCATTTTTTCGAGAACTGCTGGGGATGATACCGACTTCTTGCCTTTCTGAACGCAAGCTTCCTCGTTTTGTCTTGTCTGCTGGGGGTATAATTTCCTCTATCACAACTTGTAGTTTTCTTTCTTTCAAAGCTGCTGGGGATAATTGGGTTCAAAGATCATTTCCTTGCGTTATATGGCTTCTTTCCCCAACCGGGTATTTGGTTACGAGAAAATTTTCGCAACGGGAGAAAATTTCCTGCCCCAGTTTGAGAATCTTCTTCGTGGCATGCTTTTCTGCCAACAACCCCTCTTTTTTCCTGTTTCAAATCAAAGAAAAATTGGTTAGTTTTAAAATGTGGTGGTTGGTTGTGGTGCTCCTGCTGGGGATGGTTCTCCTCCTCTTTCCCTGCTCTGCGTTTCATTGTCAGAACTTGCTGGGGATGTTATTATTTGATGATATTCATGCTGGGGATAGTTTTGTCCTTTCTTGCTTCCCCTTCCTCCCTTGACGACTCTTTATTCACAGGCCTTTCCACGTTGTTTTCCACTGGTATCCTGACCACCCGAATTCCTGTGATAGTGATCTTGTGTAAAGACCTTGCATGTTTTGCTGGTGAACCATTTTCTCTGTTCACCCTTGTTACTGGAAATACCTCTTCTGCTGGGGATATCCTCCCTTCTTCTGTGGCGTTCTCCGACCTTTGAGTCTCACTGGCCTTGGCCTTGAGGTCATTAACCTTTACTTTTTTATGGAGGTATCTTTTATGATGCTGGTCTACCCCTTTGTCAACTTCCTCTTGCTGGGGAACATCCTTCTGGACATTGGCATTGCGCTTGTTCCCTCCTGACTTATACCACTTGGGTGTACCAACTAGAATCCCGTCTTGCGTAATTGGAAAGCTGATGGAAAATTTTGCAGTCATTTCTTGCAAACAGACTCTATTGGGGAATTTTCGACAAAAAGGAGAAAGATAAAAGGAAACAGAATAAAAGACAAAAAGGGAGATGACTCTCTAAAAAGAAAAATTATAAAGTAAACCTATCAAATGTGGATACCAAGTCTAATGGACATGACATGCACATATAGCCTATCCTTCATCGTTAAACCGCCTTTTGTAATCTTCGCCTGGGGCTTTCCCATCTCGTTTCCAATCTTCGTTCGACTTGTAGTGCCCGGGGGGTTTTCACTACCAAGCCTCTCTCATTTCGGTTTTTCTCTCAGCTTTCATCGCCTTATGGTGCCTGTGAAGGTTTTCACCGCTAAGACTCTCTCATTTGTGTTATTTTTTCGCTGGGGATTGGTGGTGTTACTGCTAAGACTCTCCTATATTCTGCTGGAGATCGGAGTCTTTTCTGATGGGAATCAGAGTGTTATGTTCTGATAAGACTTCTCTCATTCGCGTGACTTGGCCTCTTTTGAAGATTGGTCGAAAGGTCTTTCTTTGGACCGTAATGTGGATTTGGATAGGGCTAGAAAGAGTTTAAAGGCTCAAAATAGAACAACGTGGGTTCAAAATTACAACCTTCGGAATCTACACTTTCCTTTATAAACACGACTTTTTGTTGTCCCAGTTTCTTGCTTGGGGTTTTTTTTTTTTTTTTTGATTTTTGATTTTTATTTACACTATGACCGAGCTGTGAAGCGCCTACGTATCCTCTTTAAGGAATCAGGTCAAACGTAGTTCCCAATTCCTCATTTTTCTTTTCATTATTTTTCTTTTTTTTTCGTTACTTTTTGGTTGTTTTTGTTTTTCTCTTTTTCTTTCTTTATCTTCCCCATTTGCGTTTCTAATTTTGGTACTGATTCCGAAGGAGGGGTATGAAAGAAATCAAAATAAGGCTCGAAGGGTTAACGAAGGATAAAGTGTTTGGGTAGCGGAACAAAATGCCTTCGTCATTCCAATCTTCAAAACATACCAAGTGCAAACAACACGATTAACATTCGTCATATCTTTAAAGCACGGTTGGACAACACTCTCATTTTCATTATTATGAACGACCCCGCGTCGATTTGGCCAGCTTGCCTTTAACTGTTTCCTTTTTAGTTGCCCCGGTTTCACGTGACTCGGGATCCAAATAATCTCAAATTGTTTTTATTTCCTTTAAATGACCCGATCATCTTCCAATTGCTTCATGATTAACTTTTAGAATTAAGCCACAATTATGTGTGCGCATGTCGTGTCACTAGATTCGGCGTTTGAACACAAGACAAATCTAAAGGGTAAAAAAAAGATCTAAACAAATAAGATGACCGGGAGTAACAAAAGACCGAAAGCTTCATTAAACTAATGACGAAATGGTTCAATGACAAAACAAGCAAAACAAACTAGAGTACGGCCCTGAAACAAAACTGGGCAAGACCAAAGCAAACTGCTAGGACAAAAGGGTTTGACCACAAGAAAACCCTGAAAATAACTCGGACAACAGAAATGACAACAAAAACGAACCACCAAAGCTCCATCTAGCTGACCAAAAGATGGAGTGTCTTCCCAATTACCAAGCACGACGCTTTAGCCACTAAGTTCTGCATCAATATTGCCGAGGCTGCCATCTGCTTCAACATTTTTAGCTTCGGTCAATACACCCCCCAGAGGATTCGTGTGCTCTCTGTCATCGTCATTGATCATAATCAACCACCCTTTTTGAATCATTCTTTCTATTTCCTTTTTCAAGGTACGACAGCTCTCAATATCGTGCCCTCTGACATTGGAATGGTATGCACATCGTGCAGTAGCATCGAAGCTTCTTGCACGTGGGTCGGGAGTATATCCCGGGAGCGGTGTAATCAGGCCGACATGCTTTAACCTTTCAAACAGACTTGCATAGGATTCTCCGATAGGGGTAAGAGCCTTTTCTCGCTTCAGCAACCTCTCCTCCCTAAACGCCTTATTTGGCCTAAAACCTGACCCAGGGGGTTTCCGGTATGTTCGTGGGGGTTGGTAGGCTTTTTGTGGAGGTGGGTACCTGGAAGGTGAAGTACGATTTTGGGTGTTCCGAGGAGAGTAGTGGTGTTGGGCACGGGAGTAGCGTTGTGAAAACATAGCTGAGGGACGAGTAATTGAGCTACTCGAGTGGCTGGAAAAGCTGTGATATGTGGGTATATATGGAGAGTGTGATGGATCATCTGGCATCGGGTTTAGTGTACGGGTAAGGACAGAGTCCAGGAAGCTAGGTGGTGGCGGGGGTGGTGCTTTTCCATCCATCCACGCCCGATACATGTCAGCCACATGTTGTCTCAGCATTTTGACTTCTTCTACTAACCCGTGGTTCCGTTCAACCGGTTGTTGTCGGGTATCGGTGTCAACCCACTCAGTCTTGAGATTCTCTGCCATTGTTCTCTGACTTTGTGTTAAAGGGAAGAGTTATTTTAGAACCACAACCAACCACCTTTCTGGAAATGGACACAACAAAGCGAAGTCATCATGTTAGCGTTAGGCCATTTGACACGTAGGTAAACGCACATTAGGGATGCAATGAACCTAGGCAGTTAAACCTTTCTATCATGCATTTGCTTCGGTTTCATGCGTCATTCCAGCTTCTCATATATGTGCTTTCCCAACTTTCCTTTATTTTCTAAATTGTTTTTGCTATTTTTCTATTTTTCTCTTCTCTTTTTTGTTTTTGGTTATGGATATGGTCGAATCCTATGTGGATTGCCTACGTATCATGACCCCGCATAAATCAGACCGAGCGTAGTTCTTGCAAATTAATGCAAGAAATAAAGAGATGGATATTTGATTTTTTTTTCTTTTTTTTTTTGAAAAAAATTGTAAAAGCCGACTCCAACTACAAACTCTGATGAAAAACTTTCAGACCTTGTGCTGGAGATTTCTACAAGAAGAAAAATATTTTTAGCGCCAATTATGACTATTTCTACAAAATTAGCCATGTAATGGCTTATTTGACAAAATGGCTATTTTTGTAAAATTTATTTAAGAAAGATAAACTTGAAAATTTTTTCATCCTATGGCTTATGGGGCATCGTTCGGCATCGCCATAAGCCAACATCAGACTGAGAAGTTTCTAATGTCAATTGACTATTTTTACAAAATTGGCCATGTAATGATTTATTTGACAAAGCGGCCATTTTTGCAAAATTTTATTTAAGAGAATACAAATTCAAAATTTTTCATCTTAGGGCCCATGGGGCATCGTTCAGCACCGACACAGGCCAACGCAAGACTGAGAAAATTTAAATGCCAAATGTGGCCATTTCAGCAAAACCATATGTTTTTTTTTGTTTTTTTTTTTTGCAAAGTTGAGTGATGACTCAACCTTAATTTTGCGGATACGGCCTTTCAATATTTCCACGAGGGAATATTTCAAGGCTGTGCCCAAAAATTATTTACAAAGACTCAAAGTGGCTATTCTTGCAAAAATAGCCTTCTGGCGTCCTTTTGGGGAACATTCGGCTTATTTTAAACAAGAATAGCATCACCCGATTTATTTATAATAAAATCAAAAATTTGACACATTTTTTTTGGTTATTTTTTGCAAAAGAGGTATGAACCCGAACTTGATTTTGCGGCTATGGCCTTTCAACATTTCCACATGGAATATTTCAAGGCTATTATTCAAAAAGAAAAAGAAAAGATTTCAAAGTGGCCATTTTTGCACAAACAGCCTTCCGGCGTGCTTTCGGAACATTCAGCTATTTTCAAAAATGGCATCACTTTGATTTTATTGACAAAATTAAACACACATTTTTTTTTGATTTTTTTTAAAAAGGGGTGGTAACCCAAACTTTATTTTGAGGCTACGGCCTTTCAACTTTTCCACATGGAATATTTCAAGGCTATTATTCAAAAAGAAAAAGAAAAGACTTCAAAGTGGCCATTTTTGCAAAAACGGCCTTCCGGTGTCCTTTCAGAACATTCGGCTATTTTCAAAAACAGCGTTACTTTGATTTTATTGAAAACTAAAACTTCGACATTTTTTTTTATTTTTTTTTAAAGGGGTGGTTGAACCCGATGAGGGTTGCCTACGTATCTCACCTAGTGGTGAGAATCAAACCTGCGTAGTTCGGTCAGATTATTTTATGACCAATTATTACAACAAAATTGTTCTACCTATTTTTCAAACTTTTCTTTTCAAATTTTCGACTGAATTTCGTCAATATTTCAATACTTTTCTGTTCCAAATTTCTTTCTTTTTGTTTTCAGGAATTTAACCAATCAGCATAATAATACGGGACAAATAAATGTAACATATAATATGCTCGGTCTTTGATTACCGGGTCACCTGTCCTAGACGGACCCAACCCCTGTGGTGAGTCCCCTAAGGCAAATGCAACATGATGCGAATAAGCGTTCCTACTAGGGATCCGGCATGAAGTCACGTTATTCTAAGTTCAAAACATGGGTATGTGTTCTAGACTGTGTACCCAAGCGGACAACTCGGGCTGAGGAAGGAGCTCCTTTCCGGGAACCAAAAGGCCAGCCGGCTTAGAAACTTTCCGAGCCTTTTTCTTATTTTTTGGGTAAGACACTACCAGAATAGGGAGTCTCAACCGGTAAGCACATCCCCATAGGTGAGAAGAGAAGGGTTTCGGCACGGTTTATATATATACAGTTCAAAAAAATATCAAAGCGATAAAAATATCATTTTGCACATTTAAACCCAAGATAATAATAAACCAAATACAACAATTATTCAAAGATAGCAATTTCACTGAGCTCGAATTCTTAAACCCTAAACCAAAGTTCTGGGTTACTTATCCCCAGCAGAGTCGCCAGAGCTGTCACACCTCCTTTTCTTACCGTACACAACGTAAACGTAATGTGCCACTGTTTAATACTACACCCCGAGAAGGGATATAATAATAATCAGAGAAGGAGTTTTTCCACTTAACCGGTTTGAATCCCAAATCGAGGAAAAGATTGACTTTGTATTAACGTTCTGCGAATCAGAAATCCGGATAAGGAATTTTGTTAACCCGGGAGAAGGTGTTAGGCATTCCCAAGTTCCGTGGTTCTAGCACGGTCGCTCAATTATCGTACTTGGCTTCTTTATCTGATTTTATAATATGCCTAACTTATGTGTAAATTTTAATTTTTAACCTCTTATGATATTATTATTATAAAAATTATTATTATTATTATTATTATTATTATTATTATTATTATTATTATTATTATTATAATTATTTTTACAAAGAATTGCAACGTTGTGAAAATGTATCTCGAACCACGTCGCACCAGTGCACCCGTGGTTGTCAACACATTTCGACTCCGTTGAGATTTGGTTTGAGTCACATAAATGCGCACCCGTGATTAGGAAGGTATTATTATTAACTAACGCGCCTAAAGTAATTTCGCGTTTGTACTTTGCGAGGGCCACGAAATTTGCTAAATGGCACGCCTCGATTTCTAAGGACTAAAAGTATTAATTAAGCAAGGCCACAGATTATAATTTGAAATTATATTTCTATGTACTAAATAAATAAAAAATCTATGATTGTAGTTTCTTGAACGTTCTGTCCATAAGCAGTATACATTTTCCAAATTTTTTCACATACATATTCCTTACAAGCTAATAATCATTAATGTTATTATTATCCAATCATCATTCAATGTTTATACTTTCATAATGCAAAATCCAAAATCAGTAACGACAATACCATCTTTGCAAATTCAATTTTTATAGGTTGTTGTAAGACAATATCCATCAAACCAACAAACGCGTATATGAAATAGAACTTGCAGAATACTAACACATCCTCAAATCAAACGATATAACATTAATCCAAACGTTTCATATAAAAGAGAATAACAAATATGATAGAAGTACACTATTAAGCTCAACGGAGTATGAGAAATTGAAGAACCTAACCTTACAAGTGAATCGAAATAGCAAGTGAGGTATCGTTGAACTCAAAATGTGACGAACCATGGACGAACCTCCCCACTGGACCTCGACGTGACAACCTCCAATGGGTTTTGGCCAAAAACTAATAGCAATGATAAAGCTCGGCTCGCTGGAACCACGAAAAGTTTCAGAAACAAACCTCGAATCGACACCTATGTTTTGCTCTGCTTTGGACGATGCTTTATGGACTGTTTCGCACTGGTTTGGGGTTGATTTCGGGTCTGTTTTTAGTGAGTTTTTTGGGCAGTTTTGGGACGTTTTCAGGAAGGTTCTGCTGCGACAGAACTGGATTCTTGGAGTGGCTATTTGGTCGGTTTTCTACGGCAGAAGTGAGAAGAAGAGGCAGCAGCGATGGAGTGTTCTTTGTTTTTGCTGCTAGCCTTCTCCGTGTGTGTGCTCAATTGCTGCGCCGGTTTTTTGCCTCCAGCTCCTGTCCGTGTATCCCCTCCTTTTTCTATTGTTGTCAGTGAATGGTGAAGAGCATGAAGACAGAAAATAAAAGAGCTCTCCCCTCTCAGTGTTTTTTCCGTTTTTGCTCCTTCCGTCTCTTTTTCTTTTTTTTTGAAAATCAGAAGTCCCTTTCTTTTTAAAGAATCAACCAAATCACTCCAAAAACTCCCCTCCCTCTCACGTGAAGTCCCCCTTCATATGCATATTTTTTTTCTTTTAAAATGAAACACCCCACCCAACAATGTCCCCCTTTGTCATTATCCTTTTGTCTTATTCTTTTGTCTTTTTCTTCTTGTTTTTTATCTTTTGTCTTTTCTTCTTATTCCCCCATCCCATTATGTATTGTCCCCATAGTGTGTGCATATGTGTGTATGGGTAGTTTTTGTCCGTGCTCCCCGTGTGGTGGACTCGGATTATTACGAGCTAGGTCCGAAAATTATAAAACCGGGTAGTTTAAACCCGAATATTATTCTTTGCCCGGAACCGAGAATGGTGTTATTTAATTAATCCTAGGTAATTAAAATAACTATAAAAGTAAGACCAACAACTAAACAAAACTATTTTTATTTTTATTTTTAAGATTGAAGTAACTGCAAAATATTAATTATATTATTTTTGTTTTGTAATTTTCGTTTTTTTTAATAAGCTAAAAATATAAAGTACTATTTTTGCATTTTTCAAGTTTAAAATGACTACGAAACATTAATAAAACTATATTTTTTTTGTTATTTTTTATCTTAAGGTAAAAATAGAGTAAAAGAGTCAAAATTAGCTAAAATAACCATATTAGGCCTAACTAAATATTTTACACTAAAAATATAAAAAATCTCGGGTAGGGGCAAAATCACGCATCTACATATAGAAGGAAGATCTCTCATTCATAATGTACTTATATGTCATGACCTATTGAGGCATTATAACAAGAAGACTACTCCAAGGTATTTGATGAAGATTGACCTAAAGAAAGCCTATGATATAGTTAGATGGGAATTTCTGTAGGAAGTGCTTAAAGGTAATGGATTTCCTATGTCATTCATACAATTGATCATGATGTGTGTTACAACAACTACATTCACAGTAAAAGTGAATGGTGGAGGTTTTGGATATTTTGAAAGGAAGAGAGGGCTTAGACAGGGGGGTCCTATGTCTCCATTACTGTTTGTTTTTGTCATGAAGTATCTATCTAGAGGGTTGAATAAAATGAGTGAGTTCCTAGATTTTCAGTTTCATCCTATGAGGGTGTTTGGATGGGCTTAAAGGCTAGTACAACTAACTTTTAAGCACTTTTTTATTTTCTAGAGAGTTTGGCAAAAAAATTGCTTTATAAAGCTAAAAAGTGCTTAAAAACCAAAAATAACAAGTTAGCTGACCCCAAATTTTTTGATTTTGGCTTAAAAACCATTTTAGTTTGACCAATAAATTATTTTCTTGTCCATTACAAGTTTTCATAATACCAAATTACACTCAATCAAGAAAACCCTAAAACATTGTACTTCTCCAATTTTCTTTTTTGAAAACTGTCGTTCCTCTTCCTCTCTGCATCATCTTCAATTTCTACAATTTTCCTCAAGCATTTCAGTGGAAATCAATCCTCGTTATAAGTTCTTCTCCATCCTTATTGTAATCGTGATAATTTATTGAATTACTGTATCATTCTTGGTTCCATCTACTTCCTCTGTTTATACAATATGTATTTTATATAGCGTTTTTTAATAGAACTACATTAATTATTTACTCCATATATTTGCACATATTTTAATTAAGGTCTTATTTGAAAAGGATCAGAGTCCTCCTTATGTGCTAGTTGTATGTGTCGATATTTTTGTAAATCTAGAAATAAATGTAAATTTTGGCAACTGGCGTTTAACCTAGTTACATGGTATATTTTTGTTAGCTTCACAGAAAAATTATCGTGGTGGGGAGAACACTCAAATGCATATGAAATATCCATATATTAAAATTGGGTGCTAAACTTTCTAGACTTTTCATGTTTATGAGCAAACCTACAAAGTTATCATAGTAAATAGAGCCTACTGAATTTATTGAATATTTCATTAGTCACTCCAACTAATGATGAAGTTTCTTCTACTTTGATTAGATATTTGTTTCTCGTTTTATCAGATTATTTACATTCAATCATGATGGAACGTAATTCTAAGTGGGACGATGAGGTTCATATTACATTTATTGAGTTATGTGTGCAAGAGATTAGAAAGAAAAATAAACCAAATACTTACTTATCTAAATATGGGAGAAAAAATATAATTAATGTGTTCGAAAAGAAGACAAGAAGAGTGTATAATAAAAAAATAATTGAAAAAATATTGGGATTAAATGAAAGTCGAATGGACACTTTTTAAGCAGTTGATGAGAGGGAAGATAGGTTTAGTATATGATGCCTACTGATGAAGCTCGCAAGTCTTGGTTAGAGTTTAACTATGAGTTATACCTAAAGAAAAATGGATAATGTATCGTTGTGGTTGAATATTTTTATTGTTTGGTATTCGAATATTGTAGTTGTATGTGTAAACTATATTATGATTTTATGTGTAAGTTTCAATTATGATTTTTATGTGTAAACGTGCACGGAACATTTTCCTACACATCTATGTGTAAGGTTATGGTGCTAACTTCATTGATGGTGGGACTCATCTTTGCTTTATACGTTGCCTGGGTTGTAGCTACCTTTCATTTTCTTGATTGTTTCCTTTCATTTGCTACCTTTCATTTGAGGATTAAAAATATCAGATTAGTAGCTACGTTTCATTTGCTTGATTGTAAAAGAAGATTACCATTTTCCTTGCTGATCGTAGCAAACTCAACCTTACACTACGGTAGGAAGAGCGGACGCTAAGACTTTTACCTGAATAGTGGTATCGGGGTCGATTTTCCACAGGGAGCTTGGAATGGAGTTGCGTATTTATATAGACTAAGAATGTGTTTGTGCTTCTAATTGTACTTCTAACATTTTTGGATTTTCTATTATCAACTACTATTATCAACTAAGGGTAAGACTAAATTATGCTAATGAAGTATTTTCTAAGATGTAATTAATATAAAGAAAGGCACTAGGGTCATGGCATTACCTAGGCGGTTAACTAACGGGTAGAGACTACTAATAATAGATTAAAATATTTGGGATCAATGTTATAACCGTTGCATAATTGTACCCACTCTCACACCTCTCGGTAGAGAGAGCTATTTTGCCGAGTTGACTCTCGAGAGACCAATTAGGTAGGCCAATTTGACAAAGAAACTAGGGTTCAAGTAGGGTGATTACACTCTCGAAGTTTAACCCGTTAATTGGGACTACCATTTCTCATGAGTCCATCCATTTCCTTGTTAGGTCAATTTTGGGGTCATAGACTTTCTTTCTCAAGATGAGTCAAAACCCACTAAACTAGAATCAATGTTTGCAACCACCAATCCTTAGTTAAATCATAAAATTAACCCAAATAACAAATATCCAATATCAATCTATCATTAAAAACTAACAGCCATTAATTACACACACTAGGGTATAGCTACAACCCTAGCTAATGGGTTTAGCTAGACATAATTAAAGAATAAATTGAAGAAATAGAAGACGAAACAACCATATTAATTAATTTCTAATGTCAAACTACAATAATCTATGATGAAATAAGCTCAAAATACCCAAGATAGGCTAAAACATACGGCTCACAAGCGCATCAGCTATCAGATGTACAAAACTTGACCTAAAAATGGTAAAATATCCTATTTATACCGGGCTAGAAAAACTGGACAAAAATACTCATGCAGTTCAGCGCGGACCACGCATAAATATAGCGCAGCCGCGTAGGCTCTTGGACTTGAAAATATTTAATCTCTAATGTTGGGGGCGCGGACCGCGCAAAAAGGCAGCGCAGCCGCACTGGACGACAGACAGAGACTGCATATAAATGGAGCGCGGCCACGTGGAAGGACTTAGCAAAATCATCATCTCTCTGAATCTCACCCTCGCGGACCGCACTGATTTGTAGCATGGCCGCCTGGGACTTGCCTTGAATTTGAAGGTCTTTAAATTTTCACAGGTGCGAACTGTGTAAAGATGAGCTTGGACCATGCAGGATGTCCTTGAAATATTTACTCTCTGAATCTCATCCACGCGGATCGCACTAATTTGTAG
Source organism: Nicotiana noctiflora (assembly GCA_032618575.1). Lineage (NCBI taxonomy): Eukaryota > Viridiplantae > Streptophyta > Magnoliopsida > Solanales > Solanaceae > Nicotiana > Nicotiana noctiflora. The sequence goes on along the minus strand of JASVEL010002655.1, from coordinate 87,669 downwards.
CGAGGCCGCGTGGGATTTTCCTTGAAATTTTGAGCCTCTGAACTTTGCTGGCCCGTACCACATGAAAAGGAGCGTGGACCGCGTAGGATTCCCTTGAATAACCCAGTCTTTGAATCTCCTAGCGCGGCCGCGTGGCAAAACAGTACGGTCCGCGCTAGGTCTTCTTGTTCCCCACTTCACTTGGTCTTTGACACTTGGCAGGTTTCACTCCATTTTGAGCCGATCTTCGACAATTGTCATCTTGTCTCTCAAAACTGCAATCAAGCACAACTTATAAGTATTTTAGGACTATTTTATGGCAATTCATACACAAAGCATAGGCAAGTATGGGCGTAAAACATGTTAAAATCATAGTTTTCAACTCCCCTAAACTTAAACCTTTGCTTGTCCTCTAGCAAATAAAATAAGACCCACCCCTCAAAAGAAACATCCAAGTAATTCCGGCTTATCCTAAAGTAACCTCAACAAGCATCAATTGGGACTAACAATTACCCTCGATATGAATACATCATTAACACAATTTAAGCTTTGGAAAACTATGGATCAAGCGTGACATAAGAGCATAAAGGGTTGACTCATTTCATCAAGAAGCTTTTCGCAAATACCTTGTTCATTGTGGAACCCAAACTCACACATCCTCAACTCTCCCTAAGCGAACCTTACCTTTTAGAGTAATGAAACACAAATGGAGGTTGATGAATTTTTCTCTCATTTCTCTTACAAAGAAGGTCATACGTCAGGCTCTAGGTACCATATGCTTGCCTCTTATGTAAGTATCCACTAATGTAGGTTCCGTTTAACTCAAGATCATATAGGGCTTTTATGGAGTCATTGTAAAGGCTTTTGGATAAAGGTAGGATATGTTTTGTTCAAGTGGGTTCAATCTTACCTTAAGCACTTCTTGTGATTTATTTTGGCACACTTTATTGACTCATTTGAGTATTCACTTCTTTTTCAAGGGGTTAGAGAGGCACACTGTCACTCTTTCTTATGCAATTCAACACATTTCTCCTTTTTCTACTTTTTTCACAAACCTTTTTCACTTTTGTTTTCTTCGGATTCCCTTTTTGACCTTATTCAATTTGGTCTTTCTCTTTGTCTTGTTTTTTTCATCCCTTTTCATTGCCTTCCTTTTCTTTTGCTTTTGCACCTTTTACCACATTCTTTCCTTTCTTGTCCCCACCCCCAAACCTAGACATTTACCATCTACTCAAGGGAAGATTTGGGTGCCAAGAGAGGGTATCATTAACAACGGGTATAAGCTTGTAGCTTTGGTTAAGATTTAAGGCTCAAAAGGGTTAACTGGGGATCATTTCATTGGTAGGGCATGGAATTGTTCAATCTTAGCATTTTGGATCAAGGAGAACCTATAATCACTTCTTAAGCCAAATTTCACCTAGGATTTCGCCTCAACAAACATTCAGGGCAAGTTCTAGACCATTATCTCGGGACTTGGACTCGCAAATCGAATTTTTACCACACACACTTAATGATTGCTAAAGATATCGAGTCGAGGGCCCACAATGACCTTAGTTACGATTCAAGCGTACAATTTTCAAACACAACCACACAATGATTGTTTGGTCAACACAAGAGTCTCAAGGCCACAACTTTCACCACCCTAAACACAATATCATGTCTTTGACCATGGGATCAAAGGCAAATGTGTTAGGCCCAAGTGAAGCTTGCCTGCGGTTCCCTTAAATATGAAATATCGAAACCAAAAGAAGAAGAAAAAATCAAAAACGGACTCAAACCCTTAAGAAGGTTGTTACACAATCAATCATTGGGAAGATTCACCCGGTTCGCACAACATTCTACCTTTGGAAAGAACCCTGGCAGGCATTAAGAAAACCAAAGGTCTTATTAAAAATGCCAAAACCAAAACAAAAGGCTACGAGCCTTACTACTAGGCTGAAAATAATTTTTTTTAACGAAAATAGAAAAAACTGAATGAATATGTACAATGCGGAATAGAATATATAACGGGGATGAATATATACATAAAGTAGAGAAGTAGCCAAAATCAAAAGTCATATACATGCCAACTATCAAACCCAAAACCATAAACTAAAAATCAAATAAATATGTACAGACACCCATATGTATAAATCAAAATAGTAGGGCGCACCCCCCACGAATAAAAGCTAGCATTGTCCCCTATGCCAACTACCAAAATAAGCACAAAAACAACTAAAGTATATAGAGTGGCTCCTCAAGCCTGATCCATCTGCATGGACTAATCAGTGGTCCCCTGATCCTCTATAGTGGCAGGGACCTCAAACTGGTCTCCTGCCTGCTTCTCCTCTAGTCCTGGGATATGGGCCGGGTCATAGACCAACTGAACATCTGGTGGAGCGCTGGAGGTACCCTCCTGAACCTATGCCACCTCTATCACAACACCCTCAATGCTAGGAAGCTTCCTCTTCTTCCTTGGGTGCCTAGGCTCCTCCTCCTGCTGTGCTTGAGCTGCTGCTAGATCTAGAGTTGGATCCCCCAATAGCAATTCTAATGGCATATGGTCTGCCAAAAGCTTGTCCACATCTTCTCACAGCTTCTTTACCGACTCCCCAGATGCCCTTGACTTTCTCATCTTCTTATGTTCCTTAGCAAGCTCCTTCAAAGCCTTGCCATGCGAGGCAACCTATGTAGTTAAGGTGGCCTGGGTCTCCAAAATCGTCTTATTGTTGGCCAGGAGCTTCTTCAATGTCTCCTTAATGGAAGGAGGAATCTAGGCTGTGGCTGGTGCTGACTGTGCCTCAACTATAGTACCCAAGGTGGACAACTTGGATGTCGCAGCTGACATCCAGTTGTTCAAACTGGCTAGATACTAACTAAGCTGGTGGGCAGTGAACCAGTGGGTCTTTGGTGAAGGGACTACCGGGTCAGCTGGAGTAGAAGGGCCAGCTACAAATGAAGGACCCGGGGGAAAAGTCTCACCAACAGTAGTAGGGATGGTGGATGGCTCAATAGAAAGCTCGATCACAGCTGGCTCCTCTAACTAGTCAGGTAAGGTAGTGGTGTGTGGATGATTCTTTTTGGACTTTGGGTTGTCAGAACCCAACTGGCTATACCAAGAATAGTGGGCCACCGATTTTTGCCTTGACATCAAACAGATTTTTCTTCACCTTCAAATCCCTAAAATACATGGATAGAGTGTTCGGAAAGGGGTAGTTTGTGTTGGTCTCCTGTCTGACCAGATAGATCACCCTCGATATGATGTTCCCATATTGTGAGGAAGCCCAGCCATGATAGACGCCACACGAACATCCCGGGCCAAAGGAACTAAAATATCATGTGTAAAAGGATCAAGTCTACTACAAATGAATGTCAACCAACCGTTGGCTTTAAAACTGAAAGTGTTCCACAGAATCCTGTCCCCTGCCTTCAACCATTTTGGACTAGTGCCCACTCGGATTCATCCTCCTCTTTGAACCCCAAATATTCATTCAATGACTTCCCATCAAATACCAAAATTTTGTCCCGCACCTGTCTCCTTTGTGTCCTTAACCACATGAGAAATATTGCAATATACTTTTTTACCATATGCTCACTGGCATCGATACATCTCTCCTTGAAGAAGCCCCAACCATCTCTAGTACAGAATTGTTCTTGCACCTTTGGGTTGAGAGGTAGAAGATCATTGTCAATGAATTGCCTTTTCGGGATCAACTTCCTAACGGGCCACCACTCTCTAAATTTATGGAACGCAATCTCACTCACAAATCTATCTTTCCAAGCTTCAGGTTTTCTGGTTCGATCAACTCCCCCGACTCATCCCCCTCACCATATCCTCTACTCTCCCCAGATAATAAAGCTGTGGGGGAGGTGGAGTATTGCTCTTCACTTCTTGCTACGAACTCATCAGACGAATTCGATACTACGTTAATCAGTCTTTTGGAGGTGGGTGAAGCTGAATGGGTGTCATGTAACAGAAGTGGGTCAGTGATGTGAGTGGGAGCTGATTCTGAGGTGATGCTCCGGGATGGTGCATACTCACTCCCCAAAGAGTGGGAGGCACCTTTATTCGCTTCCCATATCAGCTTATGGGTCTTTTTGATATTTTCCTGAACCTGGTAGTGAGTTTAACAATCCACTTTCCTTTGCCCCCTCGGGAGGAACCATCTCAACTGAATTGTTGTTGTTCTTTACCTCATCGTTTCTTAACCATGATCTACAAAGAATACATGTCTATCATTGTTAGTTTAAGCACATGCAGTTAATTTGATGAAACAATTCATCTCATGATTTAGAAACAGAGAAGCAAGATAAGGGGCATGGACCGCGCAAAAGAGTTTCGAGGCCATGCTAGGGTAGTGCGGATCACGTCAAACTGGAGTGCGGACTGCGCTTGGAAATTGTCTGGAAACAACTCTTTGAATCTCCCCAATGCGGTCCGCACTGATTTGGACCGCAGCCGTATTCAGCCAGCATGGACCGCCCAAAAATGGGACGCGGACCACGCTGGTAACACTTAACATACATAGGGAAGTGGCACGGATCACACAAAAAGGATGTGTGGCGGTGCAGGGCTTAAGGTTTTAACTAAGTTAGGGATTTTTCATTTGAGTCCATTTTTCATCAAATTATGGGTCCTAATTGTCCCTACTCAATTAACCACATTTGAATTCATGCCCATTGTTCAAAATTAACACACAAAATCTAACCTAATAATTAAAACTTAGAAAAATGAGAAGAAATAAGAAGTTATACTACTGGGAAGCACTCAAAATAATCAGAAATTAAAATTATTAATAAAATTAGCAAGGAATGTTACCAGGGATTAAGAAGATTCAACTATGTGAAGCAAGGGTCTCAGTGACTAGTGAAAATTTAAGCTCAAGAAGTCAAAGTGCAAAAACGGTAAAATGAGGCCTAAGGTCTCTATTTGTAGAAAACATGTGGGACCCGTCACCTACTTACTAGCGCGGCCGCACAGAAATGGACGCGGACCATGCTGAATTTTTATCCTCCACATTGACTGGGCTGCTCAATGCGGACCACACTATTTTGTTGTGCGACCGCTTGGGGAATGTAACGACCCGGCCCGTCGTTACGGGAATTACCACCCCGTTACCTTGCATTTCCATATATTATGCTTTTAAAACGGTATTAGAGTATATCGGGTGAGTTAGGAGTGATTTGGATTGAAAATGAAACAAATAGCATGTTTGAAGAAAGCTTGAATATGAAAAGTCAACCAAGAGTTGACTATTGAGTTAGAGTGCTCGGAACCGGATTCTGATGATTCGACTAGTTCCGGGGGATCATTTATGACTTAGGAGAGCAATCGGAATTGAATTCGGAGGTCCGGTGTAGTTTTAAGCTTGAATTGGCGAATGTTGAATTTTGGCGAAAAGCGGATGGTAGGTGATATTTTGATCCGGGGGTCGGAATGGAATTCCGACAATTTCTGTAGCTTCGTTATGTGATTTTGGATATGTCTGCAAATTTTCAGGTCATTCGGACATCGTTTGATCGGGTTTTGGATTGAATGTAGTTTTGAAAGTTTTAAAGAAACTTAGGCTTGAATTCGTGAGTAAATGATGATTTTGATGTTTAGTATGGTGGTTTTATGATGGGAACAAGTCCGTATCATGTTTTGGAGTATGTTGGTGGTTTTCGTTGGGGTCCCGGGGGCCTCGGGATGGATTCGGACCATCAACCGGGCATTTAGAACTTGGAAAAATTTTGCAGAAAATTGCAGTCAGCAGTTGCTCTATGCGATCGCATAGAGATGATTGCGATCACATAGAAGAGTGGAAGGGGGCGTGAAGTTTACTCTATGCGATCGCGTGGAGGGAATTGCGATCGCATAGTATCCGGAATTTGTGCAGTGCGATCGCGGAGGCTCGATTGCGATCGCGGAGGGTAGGAATGCGAAGCTATGCGATCGCATGGCTAGGCCTGCGATCGCATAGAACAAATTTGAGGCCTGAGGAAAATTACTCTATGCGATCGCGATAGGGGGCCTGCGATCGCATAGAACAAAAGTCTCTGGCAGTGAATTAAATTGCAGAACAGAGAGCTTACGGGTGTACACCCCCAAAACTCAATTTTGAGCCCTAGAGAGAAGAAAACTCGAGGAAATCACTGAGAAGTCATCGGGTATTCGTCGGAGGTAAGATTCTTGACTCAAAAACATCATTTTATGGTAGTATTAACATCAATCTTCATGAAATTGGGTTGAAATCTTGAAGAAATGTGGCCTAAATATTGAAAACGGGATTTTTGGATTTGGGAGGCCATTTGAACTCGGATTTCGATAAATTTTATATGCACGGACTCGTGGCGAGATGAGGGCCGCGTTGGTACTAATTTCGAAATTTTTCCGAGCAGTGGGGCTCGGGGTCGGGTTTTACCAACTTAGTGTAATTATGTGAATTTCATATAAATTGAAGTGGGTTATGATTCTTTGACCCGTATTTGACATAATTATTGTTATTTGACTAGATTCTACACACGAGGCAACGAAATTCAAAGGAAAAGGCATCGCGGACGAGTCTACGACCGGCTAGAGGTGAGTAGTTTGTGTATATGGTAGCATGAGGGTTCGAAACCCGGCTTAGCACATTGTGACGCTAGTAGGGCGTGGCTCGCACACCGTGGTAGGTGCGGGATTGATTGTGACTGGGGATTGAGACTTGGTCCATCCCGGAAGTGAATAATATGTTGTTAGTGTTGGAAATACACTTTATTTGCTATATTTGTGGGTTGTAAGCCTTGTTTGGGGCCTTGTGCCGATCTGTAGCGTCCTTAGAGGACAATATTTATGTGATAGCTAAAATTGCTTAAATCACTGATCTCAGTCCTGGAAATTGAAATCACGCTTTTGAAATGCTAAGTCACCGGCTTTTACAAATTTAATAAGGTTAAAAGTATTTTTCATAAATTATGAATTGAGAACTGGAATTAAGGAAAATGAACTGTTTTGTGACTTATTTGCTTATTGTGGACTGAGCATGGGATCGGGCTGCACGCCGCAATGGTTGATATGAGGATCGGGCTGCACGCCGCAGTAGTATTGCGCTTGGGCTGTGTAGGAGCCCCTCCGGAGTCTGTACACACCCCCAGTGAGCGCCGTCGACGTTAAATTGGATCGGGCTACACGCGTAGCGGTTATGTGCATTGCATTGCATCTGTATTTGTTGAATTACTCTGTGGTAGCTGTATTGTATTGTTGTTGCTAGTCTGTAGGAGAATCGGACTGTAGTGTAGCTTCATATTGTGGTATTTTGTGGATTTCTTACTGTCAGCTACATATATATATTTGTTACTCACTGAGTACTTAGTACTCACCCCTACTCCCTGCACCTTTTGTGTGCAGACTCAGGTACACAGGAGCAGTAGACGGACATCTCCAGCGTTTACATTGTCACGTCGAGTTGCTGAGGTAGCTGCCTACGTTCGCGGAGCCTAGCTTCTCCTCTCATTCCAGTTGTTATTGTATATTTTGTATTCGGACTTGAGTACTTCTATATTGTACTCTCTATTTCCTGTTGGGTTTTGTTAGAGGCTCTAGACTTGTGACTCCGGATCTTTGGGAGTGTCAGTACTTTTGTTCGGTATTATTATTATTGGAGTTCTTAAACTCATATATTCTTCTTGGGTTGTCCATTTGGGGCTGGTATTGTGTTATAATTAAATTGTTTGTTTGGCTGGCCTAGCTTGATTGTTGGGCGCCATCACGGTTGGATTTGGGTCGTGACAAGTTGGTATCGAGCTCTAGGTTATTAGGACTCGCGAGTCGTGAGCCGGTTTAGTAGGGTTTCGCGGATCGGTACGTAGACATCCGTATCTATCTTCGAAGGGCTACGAAACTTTAGGAAAAAACCTCGTTTTCTTGAATTCATATCGTGCGATTTGTGTTATCATGAAATTTAAATCTTTCCATATTCTATTCTCTCGGATGGCGAGAACACGAGCTAACGGACGTGGCGGACGACCGCCATTGGCACCCAGATGAGTTGTGGTAGAGGTAGAGGCGGAGCATCTTGCTCGAGTAGTCCTCACGGCGGCGACCGGACTCGGGACCGGATTCCGGCGGCGGACGCTCCGGCGGCTCGAGGTTCGAGGCGCGGCGGTGCCTGTTGTGATACGGGTCTTCGGGAGACCTTGGCTCGGATATTATCGGTGTGCGCAAGCTTGGCACGGGTGGTTCTTGCTACTGCTGCGGTGTCTTCTTCACGGGCGAGGGGAGGGAATCGGACCCCGTGGCTCGCACCGCAGACCGGTTCGGCTAGTTGCGCCGGTTGCACCGGCTCCTGCATATATGGTTCCGGTTATGCCGACGATGAGCGGCGTCGTTTGGAGAGATTTGAGAGGCTACGGCCTCCGACATTGAGTCGAGGGCGAGGGCGAGGATGCCCGGGGTTTTCTTGACGGATGTCGGCGCATGCTTCGCACGCGGGTATTCTAGAGTCCGGCGGTGTTTCATTCGCCACTTTTCGGTTCACGGGTGCAGCATTTCGGTGGTGGGAGGATTTTGAGAGGCGTAGGCCCGGTGGGGCAGTGCCCCTTGGCAGCAGTTCTCCACGGTATGTTTTGGAGAAGTACGTGCCTCGATCTCAGAGAGAGGGGCTGCGACGTCGGTTCGAGTGGTTGAAGCGAGGGAGAGATGACGGTTAATCGATACGAGATGAGATTCACACGGTTGGCCCGTCGTGCCGTGTGGATGGTTCCTACGGAACAAGGAGAGGATTCGGAGATTTATTGATGGTCTTATTTATCCCATCCGCATATTGATGACCGGGGAGAGAGTTTCGACGGTTACCTTTGAGGAGGTGGTTGATGCTGCCGTCATATTGAGACGGATCGCCGCGAGAGCGAGAGAGAGAGAGGCTAAGAGGCCTCGTGGTGCGGCGATTACGGTGGTGCTCGCGTACGGGGCCAATTTCGGCGTAGCGAGAGTTCGCTCTTTCGGGTCTCGTCGGTGCGGACGTACGGAGTCCGGTGGGGTTTCATCGGATCGTGGTCGTCGAGGCCGGCGGGGTTATCGGGGTCGGCGGAGCCGTCGGCCGAGTCGGCCACGCGCGGGTGCTCTTCCGGCTCGGATCTGCGCTCTTGTTTCCTCGGCACGAGGATTCATCGGTAGCGAGGGTCCTCGGCGGCCCCTTCTTCCCATCTTCGGGCAGTTGTTTTGAGTGCGGTGATTTGGGCCATATCGGGGAGAGAGTGTCCTCGGTGGCGTCGTAAGCGGTCTCAGCGAGGGATCAACCCTCGTCTCCTACTCCTGTTTCTTCGGCGCCGGCACGGTCGGCTAGGGCTGGTGGCCGGGTATCCAAGAGGTCGCCCCGGGGGCGAGGATCGTGCTGGTGGAGGCGAGGCTCGTTTCTATGCTCTTCGGGATAGGAAGGATGCTAGTGCTTCGAGATGCGGTCATTTCAGGTATTATCTCGAGTCTGCCACAGGGATGCTTCTGTCTTATTTGATCCGGGATCCACCTATTCTTATGTCTCTGCTTACTTTGCACATCATTTGGGTATGACCGTGGTATCCTTGCTTTGCCGTACATGTGTCTACCCCGGTGGGGGATCCTGTTATTGTGGATCAGGTATATCGATCCTGTATTATTACTATTGGGGGTCTGGAGAACCGAGTTGATCTATTACTACTGGGCATGGTAGATTTCGATGTTATCCTAGGCATGGATTGGCTATCTCCTTATCATGCGATTCTGGACTGTCATGCCAAGACAGTCACACTAGCTATTCCAGGTAATCCAAGGATCGAGTGGCGTGGCTTGACTGATTATGTGTCCGACAGGGTGATTTCTTATATAAAGGCTCAACGAATGATTGGCAAGGGTTGTTTATCTTATTTGGCCTTCATTAGAAATGTTGAGGCCGAGACACCCAGTCTTGATTCGGTCCCCATTGTGAGGGAGTTTCCGGATGTATTTCCAGCAGACCTGCCGGGCATGCCGCCTGATAGAGATATCGATTTTGGCAGGCACTCAGCCCATTTCTATTCCTCCCTATCGCATGGCACCAGCAGAGTTAAAATAATTGAAAGAACAACTTCAGGAACTCTTAGATAAGGGTTTCATTCATCCGAGTGTGTCACCTTGGGGTGCACCGGTGTTGTTCGTGAAGAAGAAAGATGGCACAATGAGAATGTGCATTGAGTACAGGCAGCTGAACAAGGTAACAGTGAAGAATAAATACCCATTGCCTCGTATTGAGGACCTATTTGATCAGCTCCAGGGGGCTAGTGTATTTTCTAAGATTGATCTTCGATCGGGCTATCATCAGTTGAAGATCAGGGACTCAGATATTATGAAGACAGCGTTCGGGACGCGATATGGGCACTACGAGTTCCTGGTGATGTCTTTCGGGTTGACTAATGCCCCAGCTGCATTCATGCACTTGATAAATAGTGTATTTCGGCCGTACCTTGATTCTTTTGTGATTGTGTTTATTGATGATATCCTGGTGTACTCGCGTAGCTAGAAGGAGCACGCACAACACCTCAAGGTGGTATTACAGAGATTGAGAGAGGACAAGCTTTATGCGAAGTTCTCTAAGTGTGAGTTCCGGCTTAGTACAGTGACTTTTCTTGGACACGTGGTGTCTAGTAATGGTATTCAGGTTGACCCAAAGAAGATCGAGGCGGTGCAGAGTTGGCCCAGACCGTCGTCAGCTATTGAGATCCGGAGTTTCCTCGGTTTGGCGGGTTATTATCGCAGGTTCATTCAAGGCTTTTCATCTATTGTTTCACCTTTGACGAAGTTGACAGAGAAGAATGCTCCATTTGTGTGGTCGAATGAATGCTAGGAGAGCTTTTAGAAGCTCGAGTAGGCTTTGACCACAGCTCTGGTACTAGTATTTCCATCAGCTTCAGGTTCTTACACAGTGTATTATGATGCTTCGAGAGTTGGAATCGGTTGTGTATTGATGCAGGAGGGTAGAGTTATTGCGTATGCTTCTCTTCAGTTAAATCCCCACGAGAAGAACTACCCTGTTCATGATTTGGAGTTGGCTGCTATTGTTCATGCCTTGAAGATTTGGAGGCATTACCTATATGGTGTATCTTGTGATGTATATACAGACCACCGCAGCCTTCAGCATTTGTTTAAGCAGAAAGATCTAAATTTGAGGTAGCGGAGATGGCTTGAATTGCTTAAAGACTATGATATTACTATCTTGTACCATCCAGGGAAAGCCAATGTAGTGGCTGATGCATTGAGCCGGAAGGCTATTAGTATGGGTAGTTTGGCGTATATTCCAGTTGGGGAGAGACCCCTAGCAGTTGATGTTCAGGCGTTAGCTAATCAGATGGTAAGGCTGGATATTTCTGAGCCCGGTCGGGTGATGGCTTGTGTAGTAGCTCGTTCTTCTTTATATGATCGTATTCGAGAGCGCCAGTATGATGATCCACACTTACTTGTCCTTAAGGACAGAGTTCAGCATGATGATGCCAGAGATGTCACTATTGATAGTGATGGTGTATTGCGGATGCAGGGCCGGATATGCGTGCCCAATGTTGATGGCCTTCGTGAGTTGATATTGGAGGAGGCCCACAGCTCGCGGTATTCTATTCATCCAGGAGCCGCGAAGATGTATCAGGATTTGAAGCAACATTACTGGTGGAGAAAGATGAAGAAAGATATTGTGAGCCATGTGGCTCGGTGTCTAAACTGTCAGCAGGTCAAGTATGAGCATCAGAGACCTGGTGGTGTATTCCAGCGTATTGATATTCCGGAGTGGAAGTGGGAAAGAATAACTATGGACTTTGTTAGTGGACTCCCTCGGACGGCGAGGAAGTTTGATTCGGTTTGGGTGGTGGTGGATAGGTTGACCAAGTCGGCTCACTTCGTCCCAGTGTGTACTACTTACCTCGGAGCGGTTGGGCAGAGATATTCATCCGTGAGATAGTGAGATTGCATGGAGTTCCCATTTCTATTATATCAGACAGAGGTACCCAGTTCACATCTCAGTTCTGGAGGTCATTTCAGCGAGAGTTGGGTTAACAGGTAGAGTTGAGCACAGCATTTCATCCACAGATGGATGGGCAGTCTGAGCGTACTATTCAGATATTGGAGGACATGTTGCGTGCTTGTGTTATTGATTTTGGTGGTTCATGGGCTGATTATTTGCCTTTGGCGGAGTTTGCTTACAATAATAGCTATCGGTCCAGCATTCAGATGGCACCGTATGAAGCTTTATATGGGAGGCGGTGTAGGTCTCCAGTTGGTTGGTTCGAGCCCGGCGAGGCTAGGTTGTTAGGGACAGAGTTAGTCCAAGATGCCTTAGATAAGGTGAAGGTGATTCGGGAGAGACTTCGCACAGCTCAGTCGCGTCAGAAGAGTTATGCGGACCGGAAGGTCCGAGATGTGTCTTATTCAGTAGGTGAGAAGGTGTTGCTGAAAGTTTCGCCTATGAAGGGTGTTATGAGGTTTGGAAAGAAAGGGAAGTTGAGCCCAAGGTTTATTGGACCTTTTGAGGTGCTTAGGAACGTTGGGGAGGTGGCTTATATGCTTGCTTTGCCACCCAGTTTGTCGGGAGTTCACCCGGTGTTCCATGTATCTATGCTCCGGAAGTATGTCGGAGACCCGTCTCATGTGTTGGACTTCAGCACGATACAGCTAGATGAGGATTTGACTTATGATGTGGAACCAGTAGCCATTTTGGGTCGAAGGTTCGTAAGCTGAGATCTAAGGACATAGCTCCAGTAAAAGTGCAGTGGAGAGGTCGTTCCATGGAGGAAGCAACTTGGGAGACCGAGCAGGAAATGCGGAGCAGATATCCACACTTGTTTGATACTCCAGGTATGTTTCTTAACCCGCTCGCGGACGAGCGTTTGTTTAAGTTGGGGAGAATGTAACGACCCGGCCCGTCGTTACGGGAATTACCACCCCGTTACCTTGCATTTCCATATATTATGCTTTTAAAATAGTATTAGAGTATATCGGGTGAGTTAGGAGTGATTTGGATTGAAAATGAAACAAATAGCATGTTTGAAGAAAGCTTGAATATGAAAAGTCAACCAAGAGTTGACTATTGAGTTAGAGTGCTCGGAACCGGATTCTGATGATTCGACTAGTTCTGGGGGATCATTTATGACTTAGGAGAACAATCGGAATTGAATTCGGAGGTCGGTGTAGTTTTAAGCTTGAATTGGCGAATGTTGAATTTTGGCGAAAACCGGATGGTAGGTGATATTTTGATCCGGGGGTCGGAATGGAATTCCGACAATTTCTGTAGCTTCGTTATGTGATTTTGGATATGACTGCAAATTTTCAGGTCATTCGGACATCGTTTGATCGGGTTTTGGATTGAATGTAGTTTTGAAAGTTTTATAGAAACTTAGGCTTGAATTCGTAAGTAAATGATGATTTTGATGTTTAGTATGGTGTTTTTATGATGGGAACAAGTCAGTATCATGTTTTGGAGTATGTTGGTGGTTTTCGTTGGGGTCCCGGGGGCCTCGGGATGGATTCGGACCATCAACCGGGCATTTAGAACTTGGAAAAATTTTGCAGAAAATTGCAGTCAGCAATTGCTCTATGCGATCGCATAGAGATGACTGCGATCGCATAGAAGAGTGGAAGGGGCGTGAAGTTTACTCTATGCGATCGCGTGGAGGGAATTGCGATCGCATAGTATCCGGAATGTGTGCAGTGCGATCGCGGAGGCTCGATTGCGATCGCGGAGGGTAAGAATGCGAAGCTATGCGATCGCATGGCTAGGCCTGCGATCGCATAGAACAAATTGGAGGCCTGAGGAAAATTACTCTATGCGATCGCAATAGGGGGCCTGCGATCGCATAGAACAAAAGTCTCTGGCAGTGAATTAAATTGCAGAACAGAGAGCTTACGGGTGTACACCCCCAAAACTCAATTTTGAGCCCTAGAGAGAAGAAAACTCGAGGAAATCACTGAGAAGTCATCGGGTATTCATTGGAGGTAAGATTCTTGACTCAAAAACATCATTTTATGGTAGTATTAACATCAATCTTCATGAAATTGGGTTGAAATCTTGAAGAAATGTGGCCTAAATATTGAAAACGGGATTTTTGGATTTGGGAGGCCATTTGAACTCCGATTTCGATAAATTTTATATGCACGGACTCGTGGCGAGATAAGGATCGCGTTGGTACTAATTTCGGAATTTTCCGAGCGAGTGGGGCCCGGGGTCGGGTTTTACCAACTTAGTGTAATTATGCGAATTTCATATAAATTGAAGTGGGTTATGATTCTTTGACCCGTATTTGATATAATTATTGTTATTTGACTAGATTCTACACACGAGGCAACGAAATTCAAAGGAAAAAGCATCGCGGACGAGTCTACGACCGGCTAGAGGTGAGTAGTTTGTGTATATGGTAGCCTGAGGGTTCGAAACCCCGGCTTAGCACATTGTGACGCTAATAGGGCGTGGCTCGCACACCGTGGCAGGTGCGGGATTGATTGTGATTGGGGATTGAGACTTGGTCCATCCGGGAAGTGAATAATATGTTGTTAGTGTTGGAAATACACTGTATTTGCTATATTTGTGGGCTGTAAGCCTTGTTTGGGGCCTTGTGCCGATCTGTAGCGTCCTTAGAGGACAATATTTATGTGATAGCTATAATTGCTTAAATCACTGATCTCGGTCCTGGAAATTGAAATCACACTTTTGAAATGCTAAGTCACCGGCTTTTACAAATTTAATAAGGTTAAAAGTATTTTTCATAAATTATGAATTGAGAACTGGAAATAAGGAAAATGAGCTGTTTTGTGACTTAATTGCTTATTGTGGACTAAGCATGGGATCGGGCTGCACGCCGCGGTGGTTGATATGAGGATCGGGCTGCACGCCGCGGTAGTATTGCGCTTGGGTCTGTAGGAGCCCCTCGAGTCTGTACACGCCCCGGTGAGCGCGGTCGACGTTAAATTGGATCGGGCTACATGCGGTAGAGATTATGTGCATTGCATTGCATACTGCATGTGTTGAATTACTACGTGGTAGTTGTATTGTATTGTTGTTTGCTAGTTCGTAGGAGATTCGGACTGTAGTGTAGCTTCATATTGTGGTATTTTGTGGATTTCTTCTTGTCGGCTACATATATATATTTGTTACTCGTTGAGTACTTAGTACTACCTCTACTCACTGCACCTTTTGTGTGCGGACTCGGGTACACAGGAGCGGTAGACGGACATCTCCGGCGTTTACATTGTCACGTCGAGTTGCTTTGAGGTAGGCTGCCTACGTTCGCGAGAACCTAACTTCTCCTCTCGTTCCGGTTGTTATTTTATATTTTGTATTCGAGACTTGAGTACTTCTATATCGTACTCTCTATTTCTGTTGGGTTTTGTTAGAGGCTCTAGACTTGTGACTCGGATCTTTGGGAGTGTCAGTACTTTTGTTCGGTATTATTATTATTGGAGTTCTTAAACTCATATATTCTTCTTGGGTTGTCCATTTGGGGACTGGTATTGTGTTATAATTAAATTGTTTGTTTGGTTGGCCTAGCTTGATTGTTGGGCGCCATCACGACTGGATTTGGGTCGTGACAAGTTGGAGACTCCATCCCTAATAGCCTAGCCTCGCCTGGCTCAAACCAACCAACCGGAGATCTATATCGTCTCACATATAAGGCCTTACATGGTGACATCTGAATGCTGGATTGATAATACTGGCACGCAACATATCCTCCAATATCTGAATGGTACACTTGGACTGCTCGTCCATCTAAGGATGAAACGTCGTGCTTAGCTCCACCTGTGTACCCAACTCCCGCTAAAAAGTACTCCAAAACTAGGAAGTGAACTGAGTACCCCAATCTGAGATAATAGAAACTGGTACCCCATGAAATCGAACAATGTCCCAGATAAAAATCCCTGCCTGCCGCTCCAAAGAATAGGTAGTACACACCGGAATGAAGTGCGCGGACTTGGTTAGCCGATCCACAATCACCCAAATCGAATCAAACTTTTTAGAGGTTCGAGGAAGACCATCCACAAAATCTATAGTAATCCTCTCCCATTTCCACTCAGGAATAACCATCGATAGAAGTAGACCACCCGTTCTCTGATGCTCACATTTCACCTGCTGAGGGTTGAGACACCGAGCTACATAACCAACAATATCTTTCTTCATTCTCTTCCACCAGTAGTGCTGCCTCAAATCCTGAAACATCTTTGTGGCACTCTGATGAATAGAATACCACGAGCTGTGGGCCTCTTCAAGAATCAACTCTCTAAGCCCATCTACATTGGGCACACAAATCCGACCCCGCATCCACAATAAACCATCATCACCAAGGGTTACATCTTTGGTGTTGCCATGCTGAACTCTATCCTTGAGGATAAGCAAATGCGAGTTATCATATTGGCGCTTCTACGATGCGATCATATAAGAAAGACCGAGAAACCATGCAAGCCAATACCCGACTGGGCTTTGAAATATCTAATCTCATAAACTGATTGGCCAACGCCTGAACATCAACTGTAAAGGGCCTCTCCCCAACTGGAATGTACGCCAAAATCCCCAAACTAATCACCTTTAGGCTCAAAGCATCGGCCACTACACTGGCCTTTCCTGGATGATACAGTATAGTAATATCATAATCTTTTAGCAACTCAAACCACCTCTGCTGCCTCAAATTAAGATCCTTCTGCTTGAACAATTGCTGAAGACTGCGATGATCGGTAAACACCTCACAAGATACGCCATGTAAGTAGTGCCTCCGTATCTTCAAAGCATGAACTATAGCAGCCAACTCTAAGTCATGAACAAGGCAGTTTTTCTCATGGGGCTTCAACTGACGGGAAGCATAAGAAATCACTCTACCCTCCTGCATCAATACACTACCAATCCCAACTCTCGAAGCATCACAATAGACAGTATAAGAACCTGAAGTTGATGGCAAAACTAATACTAGGGTTGTGGTCAAAGTTGTCTTGAGCCTTTGGAAGCTCTCCTCACACTCGTCCGACCATACAAATGGAGCACCCTTCTGCGTCAACTTAGCCAAGGGCAAAGCAATAGATGAAAAACCCTGGACGAAACAGCAATAATAACCCACCAAACCGAGGAAACTACGAATCTCTATGGTGGAGGACGGTCTAGGCCAACTCTGAACCGCCTCTATCTTCTTTGAATCAACCTGAATACCGTTGGAGGACACCACGTGCCCAAGTAAAGCCACATAACCGAGCCAAAACTCACACTTGGAGAACTTTGCATAAAGCTTGTCCTCCCTCAATCTCTGCAATATAACTCGCAGTTGTGTGTGCTCCTCCTGGTTACGCGAGTACACCAGGATATCATCAATATAAAAATAACAAATGAATCTAGATACGACTGAAATACACTATTTATCAAATGCATGAACGTTTCTGGGGCATTAGTCAACCCAAAGAACATAACAAGAAACTCATAATGTCCATATCTAGTCCTAAAAATAGTCTTCATAATATTTGAATCCCTGATCTTCAACTTGTGGTAGCTTGAACGGAGATCAATCTTGGAGAATACCCTCGCCCCAGAAGCTGGTCAAATAAATCATCAGTACGAGGCAGGGGATACTTTCTCTTCACTCTTACTTTGTTCAATTGCCTATAGTCAATGCACATTCTCATTGTGCCATCTTTCTTTTTCACAAATATAACTAGTGCACCACACAGTTACACACTAGGCCGAATGAACTCCCCACTCTTGGATCAACAAAGTTGCACGACACGAATTTCAAGAATATGAACTTTTTTCTAAAGATTCTGCAACCTCTCAATGAAAAATACAGACGTCTCCGTACCGATCCGCAAGACTCTACTAAACCGGCTCATGATATGTGAGACCAAGTAATCTAGGCTCTGATACCAACTTGTCACGACCCCAACCCCGATCATGATGGCGCCCAACACACTGCTAGGCAAGCTCGACCTTTCAACAACATTTCCCAACTTAAACGGATCATAGATGCAAAGCACAAGTAATAATTACTAAGCCATTTTTATCAAAAATCTAGAAATAGCGATGAAATATGCGGAAATCTAACAAAATATTGCAACATAACCCCCAAATAGGACCCGGTGTCACGAATGTGAGCCTCTAATACAGAGTTGCAACCTACTACAAGTCTGTCTAAGAAATGTTGAATAAAAGATAGAGATAGAAGGGAGAGATCAAGGCTGCAAATGCCATGTAGCTACCTCGATACTCCGGATTCTGCTGCGCTGCTAAACAAATCCTCACTCAGCCTGCGGGGTACCTCGATCTGCACTCTAGGTGCAGGGAGTAATGTGAGTACTCCGACCCAGTGAGTAATAAACATAAATAAAGGATGAGAATAAGAAATCATGGAATAATACAAAAGTAAACTATAACTGGCAGTCCAAAACATTTAATCATGAAGCAACAAAATGATAAAATAAGGGTACATAAATATTATGACAGGTAAACCAGATAACTGACAAATGCATGAATGCAATTACATAGAACGATACACTCTAGTACCCACTACGGCGTGCAACTCGATCCATTTAACGTTGACGACACTTACTAGGGGTGTGTACGGACCCCTAAGGGGATCTTATAGTCCAAGCCCAAATAATCAAGTCATCTCGTGGAACCAACCAAGCTCTCGGCCTCAATATTAATATAGTACCATTGCGGCTCACAGCTCGATCCATGCCCAATCCAGAAATTCACATAATCCTCTCGGGCAGTATTAAAATAATAGGTTCTCAGCTCAGAATGTCAATAAAATAGTAATTAAGTTTTCAAATCTTAGAACAGATGGTTGAGCATTTCAAAAATAGTATTTAACTTAGGACTGATATCAAATAACTTGTCAAATAATGTGAAAACAGTGATAGCAATCCCTGAAGGATTCAAATAATTGGCACAAAGCCCAAATGTAACAATTTAATCCAAGTAGGATAATTATCAAACAAGTCTTAGTTGAAAATACTGTATAAACATCACTCAGGACGTACCAAGTCACAATCCCCAACTAGAAATGACCGCGCACTCGTCACGGAGCGCGTGTCTCTCCTCAATATAGCGTTACAATGTGAAATTCCTGGGTTTCAAACCCTCAGGATATCATTTATATCTATTACTCACCTCAAGCTGGCCAAAAGTCTAGCTCGCTATGCCTTTTCCTCTCGAATCGACCTCCTCGTGCGTCGAATCTGATTAAAACCACAAGGAATACGTTATAATAAGCTAAGGGAACATAACCCAATCGAAAAGACTTGAAAATATCGAAAATTACGAAATTGGCAAAACCCGAGCCATGGGCTCACTTCTCAAAAAATTAGAAAATTCACATCACCGGATACCTTATCTCGACACGTGTATATACATATCAAGTTTACCAAAATCCGAGGTCAAATGCTCCCTCAAACTTCAAATTTTCATTCAAAAAGTCAAACCCTAGTTCTTCTATTTTAAATCAAATTTCCATGAATTTAAGTGTTGATTCTTCAATAAAATGATGTTTCTAGGTCATAAGACTCACCTCCAATTAATTCCCGTCGAAAACCTCTTTAATCCCCATCAAAAAACTCTAATGTCGTTCAAAAATGGTGGAAATGGACTAAGCTTCGCGGATGAAATATTATTAAAAACCCTTCTGTCCATCCCATATTTCCTCTATTCGATCGCATCCAAATCTTTGCGATCGCATAGAACAAAATATTTACCTATGATTTTAACCCTATGCGATCGCAAAAGGTGCCCCGCGATTGCATTGACCAAACAACATACACTGTGCGATCGCATATACATCCATGCGATCACAATGAACAAAATCCAAGCTCCTAATTTTTCCTTTATGCGATCTCACCACTGCCCCGCGATCGCATTGAACAAATGACCAAACCCCAAAAATCCTTCTATGCGATCGCATAGAACAAAAGTCTGCAACACTGATCTGCAATTTTCTGCAATAGCCCAAGTCCTAAAAATCTTCCGTTAACCATCTAAAATCGCCCTGAGGCCCCCGGGACCTCAACCAAAAGCACCAACACATCCTAAAACATCATTCATACTTGTTATGATCATCAAAATACATCAAACAATGCTAACAAATTAAATCACATCGGATTCAAGCCTAAGTTCTTCAAAAACATCCGAAATATGCATTTGATTAAAAACCTACCAAAACACCTCCGAATGACCTGAAATTTTGCACACACATCCAAAATCACCTAACGAAGCTACAAAAACTCTCAGAATTCTATTCCGACCTTCGGATCAAAATCTCACGTGTCAGCTGGAATTCGCCAAAATACTAACTTTGTCAATTCAAGCCTAATTCTACACCGGACCTCCAAAATCACTTCCGATCACACTCCTAAGTCACAAATCACTTTTCGAAGCTAACCGAATCACCGAAAATCCCATCCGAGCCTTCTAACTCATAAGTCATCGTCCGGTTGACTTTTCCAAATCAAACCTTCCTTAAAAGGACTAAGTGTCTTATTTCCTATCAAAATCAACCCAATTCAACTTTAACACGCCAAATGCCGATAATAAAATATGAAGAAGCATAATAGGGAAAACGGGGCGACAACACGTGAAATGACGGGTTGGATCGTCACATTTCAATAGGAACATATTTCAAAACACACATGAGAGAGATTAGAAGAATGAAGAGATTTAGGGGTGCGAACGGAGAAGATGGCGAGAGAGTAGAAAAGAAAATGGATCTTGTATGATTTAAGGAGTATGTATACGGATAATTAATTTTGGTGAATTAAGTATCTTTTGTTACTAGTTTAAAAGTGGGTAATTATAAAAAAAAAGAAAAAAAAAGATACATATCATTTCTCCTAATTATAATAATCCATATAAGCATATTGCATAAATTCCGCGAAAGTCTAACATTAAATTACATCCAATGAACTAGAAAACGGATGGTCTTAATTTGTTGGCCCCTGCTTACCTCAGTATAAACATATAATGTCTTCTTATATTTAAAATTCTACTCATTAATAGGGGTGTTTATGGTTCGGTTTGGATCGGTTTTTCCCTAAAAAGAATTCAAACCAAGTAAGTCGGTTTTTCAAATATTAGAACCAAACCAAACGAATTAAGTCGGTTTTTCTCGATCTTGGTATTTTCCGTTATTTATCGGTTTTTTCTTAAATATAAGACATACACAACAAAACACATATTTTGACGATCATATTTTCAATGTAACACTATCAAATCAATTGCCCTTTGAGAACTCTATTGTTTACAAAGTTATATTAATGATAACTGAATCAAATAATGATGAATAATTTAATGAGTCAATTAAAAATATGTTATTTTTAATACGAAATAGATTCTTACACTAAACAAAAGAAAAATATCAATCAAACTAGAATGTAAAAGTAAAGAACTATATTAAAAGTACAAACTATTAATAGTTACCATAATGTTTTTGATACATTGTATATATATATAATAATAAATTAGAAATAGCTACTCCTATAGTCGGTTTAGTTCGATTTTTTTCTGATTAAAACCAAAACTAAACTAAATTTGATCAGTTTTAAAAATTCAAAACCACAACAAAAACCAAACCAAACCAAACAAAAAAGTATCGATTTTTTGGTCGGCTTATTTCGGTTTTACGGATTTTTATAAACACTCCTACTCATGAAATAAGCGGGATAAAAAAATCAAAAGTGGCACCAAAATATCCTATTTGTGCAAATCACCCGAAGACTAATGAGTTTAATAAAGAGAATTTTTCATAAAAAGCATTCATAAAGAGCTAATTAACAATTAATAGAAACCATTTCTAATACTACATGATATAGGAATGTTTTACCGTATTCTATAATGTATTTAGTGTATTAAACAAGTTGTATTTAATAATACAACATTAAGATCCACCGCATAAACTGGATTGCTATAAATGCCAAACTGTATTTAAGTGTATTAACATGTATTTAGCGTGAAAATAGAAACGGGTAAGCGCAAATCTGGAAAATTTGAATAAGATAAAAACGGAAGGATATCCAAAAAAATTTGATTTCCACTATTTTAGTTAACTAACTTAAATAAACGAAATCCATATGAAATATGCTCTATTTTGACCCAATTAACGAGAAAAAACAGAGCATTACAAATCAACAGTTGAGTTTTACGGAACTTGAATTTAAAAACAGTTGAGTTTTACAGAACTTGAATTTAAAAACTTTTCTGAAATGCAATTTAATACATTCGAATACATGTGTATACATATGCTGCTAACAGTTGAGTTTAACAGAACTTGAATTTAAAAACTTTTCTGAAATGCAATTTAATACATTCGAATACATGTGTATACATATGCTGCTAACAGTTGAGTTTAACAGAACTTGGATGAAGTTGTATCTTTTTAAATTTATTGCAACAATTTAATATACCTGTTAATACTGGTATTTCTGTAGAAATTTGATGAAGAAAGTTAAACCCTCAACAATGGCAGAAATTGGATGTCGGATGAAGTGTGGAGACGAGAAGAGTATACTGGGGGAGGAGAGTGATTTGAGAGATACAGAATAAGTGTGTTTGGGAAGTTTTAAGAAAAGATGTATTAAGATGAAAGAGAAAATAAAATATTATGGGGAAGTTATATTGGATTGAGAAAAATAAGGCTTAAATATAGGAAATCATTAAATTTTGATTTTTTGCTACAAAAATAGAAAAGATTATTATCTTATGTAAAATTTTGAAAATGTATTTATATGTTATAATTAGGCCGTGACATATTCTATAGATTGTAAAATTTCCTTTAATAATTTTAAGGCCCAAATTAAATGCTTATAATGGGTGGGTTCACTAAAACGCCGAAAAGAAAAAAACTCTTAACATAGTTTCAATAATATCGACTTGGCGCCAACGTCGAGCTCATTCGATGCTTCAATGGAGACGTTCACACTTAAACCAAACTTCCTCGGAAATATTTTGGTGCGACTCGTCTCTTTCGTAGTTCTCGTATTCCTCGCTCGTTTCGCTTACATTTTCACCGTCAAAGGCGGCAAATCATGTAACTCCGTCGACTTCTGCTTCTTGCCGGAAAGCTTAAACTCTAACTCCATCTCCATCTCCGGCGAGTTAGCGGATGCTGGAACCGGTCTCCGGAACTATTACCACTCCGTCTTCCAAGATCTCATCGCCGACGGCTTCCTTTCTCCTAATTCCAAGTCTCTGTGCATCGAGACACTAACCGGCCAAGACGTCGCGGCGTTGATCGACGTCGGAGTCGTCGATTCGATCGGAATTTTCAACAATTCATCTCCGCCAGTGATTCGCTACGGTTATCCTACACGTCAGCCGTTCGATGAGAACACTTTCGATTTTGAGTTCGCTGGCGACGGAGTTCTCGAAAAATCGGCGAAGCCAGTTGAGTTTGCTAAAGAAGTTTCTAGAACTCTAAAACCTGGTGGTTTTTTCGTTATCCACACAATAACGAAAGATAATTACAGTCTCGATTCGTTGATTCAATTGTTCGATTGTTTCAAATTGATCAGGTTACGTGAAATTGACGATTTTGACACGTGGCAGCCTTTGATTCGCGAAGTTATTTTCGAAAAAATAAAGGTGACAGGATTGGAATCTATAGCCCGATGTAACAAAAATAGGTGTATTGATTTCGAGAAAATGAGTAATGACTGTGTTATTTCAGGGTATAGAAGAGAATTAATTCGAAAATTGGAGCCTTTAATTGAGGAAGAGCCAATAAAACCATGGATAACATTGAAGAGGAATTTTAGGAATGTGAAGTATTTGTCTTCAATGGTTGATATAAGCTTTAAAAACAGGTACATTTATGTTGATGTTGGAGCAAGAAGTTATAGTTCAAGCATTGGTAGTTGGTTCAACAAACAGTATCCGAAACAGAACAAGAAATTCGAGGTATACGCGATTGAAGCTGATAGGGAATTCCACGACGAGTATAGTAAAAAGGGAGTTAATCTTTTGCCATATGCAGCTTGGTTGAGGAATGAGACGTTGTTTTTCGAGATAAGTAGAGAGCCGAGTAGGAAGAAGAATGTGGAGAAGGGTCGAGGGATGGGGAGAGTACAATCAGCACAATCGTCGTTGAATTTCATGGGGGATTTGGATAAGATTAAGGGGTTTGATTTTGCATTGTGGTTGATGAGTTTGGCTGAGGAAAGGGATTATTTGGTTGTGAAAATGGATGTTGAAGGGACTGAGTTTCATTTGATACCAAGGTTGATTGAAACTGGTGCAATATGTTTGATTGATGAGTTGTTTCTTGAATGTCATTATAATAGATGGCAGAGATGTTGCCCTGATAAAAGGAGTCCAAAATATGACAAGACATATGCACAGTGTTTGGAGCTTTTTTCTTCTCTTAGAGAGAGAGGTGTTCTAGTTCATCAATGGTGGTGAGTGGTAACTCCTAAACCCAAATATTGTTTGATTCTTTGTGTACATAGCGATTCCTCTGTTAGTGATTGAAAGAAGTAAAACTGAATAATAGACAAGTTAAATGCAATCTTCGTTAGTGGTTGAAAGAAGTAAAACAGAATAATAGACAAGTTAAATGCAATCTTCTTGTGTCTGGTAAAAATGATCAATTGTTGTATGCAAGTTTAACAGACAAGTTAAACGAGATTGTATGGATTAGGGCACCCCAGTGCACAAAG
This sequence comes from Nicotiana noctiflora, assembly GCA_032618575.1. Lineage (NCBI taxonomy): Eukaryota > Viridiplantae > Streptophyta > Magnoliopsida > Solanales > Solanaceae > Nicotiana > Nicotiana noctiflora. The sequence goes on along the minus strand of JASVEL010002655.1, from coordinate 63,086 downwards.
ATATTCACGCAGGTCCAAAGAAGGTCGCACCCGAAGGGGTATGATGTAGGTTGTCTATCCTGATGCAAGCGTCAATGGCTGATTTCACGATTCGATCCCCTAAGCTGTAGGCCACACGGAGATAACTTAACACTTGCTCCAAGGTTCCCTTCCTAAAAATGAGATTGTATCAAGTGTATAAATCACCTTAATGAAAAAATACAGTATTAAAGTTGAAAAAAGAACTTCAATTTTCCAACAAAATTATATGATAGCTGATGGTTGATTGAACATGAAGTTTGTTTGACTCAAAAGTTGTCAGTTACTTTTTGAGCTAAAAACAATCAAAGAAGATATGAGAGGGTAAATCGGAATCAATGGTAATATATCCAAAGATAGATCTTTAGATTCGTGTATAGGTTGTTCTTATAAAATCGTAAGAGATCTTAATGAAGTGTTAAAGCTAGTTAGTAACAGAGAGATGAAATAGAGAGAGAATGATAGATAGAGAGATAGAGTTGTATTATTATTGAATAATAACACCTGACTCACAAATGAGGGAGACCCTTCCTTATATAGAAGGAAGGTCCCCTCGCCAACACATTATATCATTTTAGAGCTACTAATATTATAATAACGGCATAGGGGAGGGGAAGTCGGGGCGTCTGTACGGGCAAGTCTGCCGATACGCCTCTATGGTCGGGGGCGTACCCCTTTCGTCGTATGGACGTGAGAGATGATATCGTTCGACATCTACGGCCGTATAAGGATACTAGCTCAACCCGCATTACATCTGATTTGACCCCATACATTAGTCCCTCTGCCTATTGGAGATGTATTCGGCATATATCTGCAATGGGTGGATAAAATTGACCCGCACTAGGTCTATCCGCATATGCACATGTGGCACGTTCTTCTGAACCGTCGTTTGCTGACGGCATGCGCCATGATTGTGGTTGCTCTCGAGGCAGGCCAGAAAGGCGTTTGACGTTTCGGTTTTCCGCCTCTTTTCTGGTGCAAACCTCTTCGAATTCCGTGTACTGGCTTGTTATAAATAGTGAGAGATTTCAAGACAATCCATTCTTTGGATCATCAAAAGGTTCTTTATACTCTTGTCTCTCGTCTTTTCTTGATTGAAATACAGTTTTTTCCGTTGACCTCGTGTTTTGCTATTATACCTTGGATATAAAGATTTCTCAAAATAGCTAAGGGTGGTCGTCGTCGTGGGACAGACGAGGGTGAAGCTACTTCCAAGGTTTCCCGGCCATCAGAGGGTGGCAAGAAGCCTCGTAAACCACTCATCCTCCTTTCTGTGGATAATCTGCTTCCCCGCGAACTATACGTTCGGAGGATTTCCCAACAAAGGGGGCTACTCCTGCATGGGAGAGGTCCACTTTTACCGAACCTCTCCTAAACGAATTCCGAGCATCTTGTCAGATTCGGGAGGCGGCTGTTATGCAAACGGCTGGAGGGGACCTCGCCAACGTATATAGGCCTGGGTTCTGCGCCTTCTACGAGTACCCCTTCATAATGGGGTGTAGCCTCCTCATTTATCCGTTGGCGGAAGAGCTGTGCCGGTTCTACAACATATGTCCGGCTCAACTTACCCCTTACACATGGAAAATATGTCATATTCTGACGACGTATGCCGAATGGGCTGGCTTAGATGTCACGGTGTACCATATGCTGTAGTTGTTTAGTCCCGGATTCATGAGAGGGACGATGCTCCAACAGAAGAATCGAGGGAAGAAGGGCCTGGTCGTCGAGACGGACAACAAACCATATCGTCAGTCCTGGCTGAAGTACTTTTTCGTCCGGACCTCGGATTTGGTGTCAGACCCAGCTGGATTCCCTAAGGCGTGGAATGCCGAGCGTAGGTGTTATCCCTTACGTTTACTTTCTTTGCGCCTGTTCGGTTTTTCATCGTCTCATTGTGTTTTATGTATGCAGCAAGGGTGCGTACACCCAGTCTGTACCGGACATAAAGACTTGGGTGGGACGGTTGATCCCCTCCGTAGAGGAATGCCGGACGTGGGCTTCCTTTACCACAAAATATGGTCTCCCGGGTATTGTAATGGTTCCAGATCTGGCGACCTTATATCCTATTTAGACGCCATGTTTTCGGATACACTCTTATAACTGTGTTGGCAGCCTGGAGTGTACCGCGGAGAAGGAGGCTTCGTGCCGCCTATTCCTCGTCGACGAATTCCGAACACGTGCTTCACGTGAGAGAGACCACCCTTGAGGCCGTTCATCCTGGGGTGATCGAGCAGATGTGGGAGCATCTGGTGATGATATTGCTGACATCGTTCATTCAAAGGGCGAAGCCGCAATTCAGGATCCGGTCTTTGCGGACGTTCCCGGGACTTCTTCTCCCGTAGTTGAGCTGGTGGATGACCCGGCGTCCAGAGTGAACTTTTTGCATTCACCTCTTCTTGTCGGAGAGGATGCTTCAACGGATGACGAGCTGTTGGAGCGAAAGAGGCGCCGACTACTCCTTGGAAAGGGGGTGGTCGTGGAACATAGGAAGGCGATTACTCGCCGCCCCGAGTCGAGGTCGGTTTTTATGGGCGACGCAATCCGATCAGAGAAGGCGACCTTCTTGAGAGAGGTTGCGAGAAGTACCGCTTCCCCGCATGTTGAGGATAACAGTGCGCCGAGGCTATAGACGAGGAGGGGGCTGCTTTCGGACAGGCTCCTGCTTCCGCGAACGTGACGTAGCAAGACTACGCCCGGGTGGACATGATGGTGACGGGCCCCAACCGTCGGCTCATGATCCCTACGAGATACAACTTGTTGCTGGAAAACGAGCAGGCCCCAGCGGACATGTCCTTGCTATACGGGGCTACCAAGGCAGAATCTTTGAAGTCTGTCAGCGATAGAGACCTGTCTCGTCGAGTCGCCGACGCCACCTTACAGGTATGACTTGGTCATTACTTTTCATAGTTCTCTTATGAGCCCTGAGGTATTATGTTGTTTTGAATTATATTTTTTCTTTACCTTTTTCACAGTCCCTCATCTTGGAGGTGGAGCGGGGCCGAAGGGAGCGAAAGAAGAATGGTGCCCTCAAAAAAGCATCGAAGAAGTACCGTGAGGCCTGGAGTAAGCTCAAGAAGCTGGCAGACCTCTACACCCAGGACCCTCAGTTTCAAGTATTTCGTGACGGTTTGAAGCTGGCGGAGGATAAGCTGTGGGAGTGTACGGCCCAGCTGGAGAGGGTGGATATGGACTTAATGGCCGCTGTGGCCCGAAACACCAAATTGGAGAGTCTTCTCCAGTAGCGGGAGGGAGAGCTGGACCTGGGCCGTGTGGTGATGGTGGAAGCGGCGGAGTTGCGTGCCAGGGTTGATGCCCTTAACGCCGATCTCAGGACTGCAACGGCTGAGGTAGCTTCCCCTCAGCAGGTGGAGATTGTTGCTCCAGCTGGAGATACATCTCGTGAGGCTCACAACATGCTTGTATACGCTGAGGCGAGATGGACTGTATTTGAGGAGCTGTTGGCCGCCGGTAGAGCCACCGAGGCGGAGGTCGAAGCTCAGCATCGCCTCTTTAGGATCGCATGTGAGGCTTGTGGGTATGACCCCGACTCTCCAGACCAAACGGGTGGTACCTTTGCGGAGGTGGACCAGTTGGGCACCGGGTCTTGGATTGATAGGGTGTTTCGGGACAAAGGTGATGGGGATCGCGATGATGGTGTGGCCGGTGCGGAGGCAGGTGATGCGGGCCATGGCGGTTAGATAGGATTTTGTTTTGTAATGGAGACCATTTTGTAAACTAGCAATTTTATTAAGATGGTTTATGATGATTCCATGGGAACTGCTTGTGTCTTTATGTCTTGTTTTGCAACTTCTGTGCTCTGCGTGGCGTGGCCATTTATTTATCGTAGTCTTTTCATAAGCTGTTAGGGCCTTAACCCTTTATGCTTGTGTTGAAGGTGACCGTAGTCTCTCCTTACGCCATCAGGGCCTTAGCCTTCTGTGTTTATTGGAGGCGACCATAGTTTCTCTTTACTCCATCAGGTCCTTTACCTTTTGCATTTATTGGAGGCGACTGTAGTCTCTCCTTACGCTATCAGGGCCTTAACCTTTTGCGTTTATTGGAGGCGACCGTAGTCTCTCCTTACACCATCAGGGCCTTAACCTTTTGCGTTTATTGTAGGCGACCGTAGTCTCTCCTTACGCCATCAGGGCCTTAGCCCTTTGCTTTTATGGTTGGCCGTAGCCTTATTTTCGTCGAGGATGATCGTGGTCTTTCCTTACGTTGTTAGGGCCTTAGCTTTTAGAATATCGGAGGCGACCGTAGTCTCTCCTTATGCCGTCAGGGCCTTAACCTTTGCGTTTATTGGAGGCGACCGTAGCTTTTCCTTAAGCCGTCAGGGCCTTAACCTTTGCATTTATTGGAGGCGATTGTAGCCTTATTTTTGTCGAGGATGACCGTGGTCTTTCCTTACGTTGTTAGGGCCTTAGCCTTTCGTATATCGGGGATGGCCATAGCCTTTCATACATTGGGATGGCCGTAGCCTTTCATATATTGGAGATGGTTGTAGCCTTTCATACATTGGAGATGGTCGTAGCCTTTCATACATTGGAGATGGCCGTAGCCTTTCATTGAAGATGGCCGTAGCCTTTTATACATTGGAGATGGTCGTAGCCTTTTGTACATTGAAGATGGCCGTAGCCCTAGTCCTTGTGATACGCCGTTCGTGCCGATCGCCGGTACGCTTGGGGTATCGGATTTAAACTTCTAAACATTTCCGAGCATCTCCTTCGTCGCCTCATTAAAAACCTCTCCGAGAAAACCTAATTGGGATAAAACTCGGATGAGGAAAAAAGAGTACGACTTGGGGGAAACTCTTTAGAAATGGAAATGTTTGAGGTGAGAGATGTTCTAGTTGTTTTGGAGCATCTTCCCGTTCATGGTTTCTAACTTGAAGGAGCCTTTGTCTGCTGTTGCGGTGTTTTTGTAGGGTCCGTCCCAACTGGTACCCAACTTTCCTTCGTTAGGGTCTTTGGATGCCAATGTCCTGGCCTTTAACACATAGTCACCTATTTTGAGTGGCCGGATCTTTGCTCTCTTGTTGTCGTATCTCTCGATATGCTATTTTTGGGCCACTAGCCTAATGTGGGATATTTCCCTTCTTTCTTCGGCTTCATCTAGATATGGTAGTCGGTTTGCGTCGTTCTCTTCTCCACTTGTGTGCGAGTACCTTAGGCTTTGGTCGCCGACTTTGACCGGTATGACGGCATCAGTCCCGTAAACTAATGAGTAAGGAGTTTCTCGTATGGAGGATTTGGGGGTAGTCCTGTGTGCCTATAGTACTTCTGGCAGTAGCTCGGGCCATAATCTTTTGGCGTCTTCGAGTTTTTTCTTCAAAATGTTTAGTATGGTTTTGTTGGATGACTCTGCCTGGCCGTTGGCGGCTGGATGATATGGCGTTGAAAGTATTCTTTTGACGCGCCATTTGTCGAAGAAGTCTGTTGTTTTTTGTCCTATGAACTGACGTCCATTGTCGCAGGTTATTTCTTTGGGGATGCCGAAGCGACATATGATGTTCTTCCAGATGAAGGCAGTGACCTCTTGCTCGCGGATCTGGGCGTAGGCACCTGCTTCCACCCACTTGGAGAAATAGTCAGTTAAAACCAATAAGAAGTGTACCTTCCCTTGTCCGACGGGTACTGGTCTGACGATGTCCATTCCCCATTTGATGAAGGGCCATGGTGATGTGACCCAGTAGAGGGGTTCCCCCGGCTGATGTATCAGAGGGGCGAACTTTTAACATTTTTTGCATTGGCGAACATATTCCGCCGCTTCCTTTTTCATGGTGGGCCAGTAGTACCCAGCCCATATTAGGCATCGCACGAGTGCTCAGTCGCCTGTATGAGCACCGCAATGACCTTCGTGGACTTCCTCTAACACTGGCGTCATCTGGTTGGTGCCTAGGCACTTACTTAGCCGGGGTCCCTCCAAAAGTCCTTTTGTAGAGGTCGTTATTTACCAAACAGTACCTCGCTGCCTGTGTGCGAAGCTTTCTCACTTCTTTTTTGTCGTGTGGTAGGTTTCCATCCTGCAAACATGATACAAATTGATTGTGCCAGTCCCAAGTCAGATGTAGGGAGATTATCTCGGTGTGGTCGATCGCGGAGTGAAGGAGGGTGATGGTGCTTTCTTTATTCAGATTGGTGGCGGCCGTGGCCAGTTTAGCCAGTCCGTCTGCTTCGGCATTGTGCACCCTACGAACTTGCTCGAAGCGGCATTCGTTGAGTTGGGCCATTAGTTTACAGATCTCTGTTCGATATTTTTGCAGTCTCTGTTCCTTGACCTGATAAGTCCCGGTGACTTGATTTACCACAAGTTGTGAGTCGCAATGTAGGACCAGTCGGCGAGCTCCGTACCTGATGACTAATTTTATACCTGCAATTGCAACCTAACATCCCGGTTTTCTTCAAATCAAGGACATACTTCTTTTGAGAGATGGCTCTACTTCTTATAGATCTCGAAAACCTCTGTGTCCAAGAAGTACCTTAGCATGCCATTTGAAGCGGCTTGCGGGGCTTCCTTCTCCGCCTCTGGTGAGATTTTGATACTGAAATCGGCCATAAAGTCGGCAAAAACTTGTGACTTGATGGCGGTTCTGGGGCTATAAGTGATGTTGTGCTCGCTGAGCTCTATAGACCATCTAGCGAGACGGCCCGATAGTTCGGGCTTGTGCAGGATTCTCCTAAGAGGGAAAGTGGTCACTACTCTGATGGGGTGGCACTTGAAGTAGGGTCTCAGCTTTCTGGAAGCCGTGACCAATGCCAAAGCCAATTTCTCGAGGTGCAGGTACCTAGTTTCGGCGTCCACTAGGATTTTGCTAATGTAATAGATAGGTGATTGCGTACCTTTTTCTTCACTAACCAGTACCGCACTGACCGCAACCTCTGATACGGCTATATATGTCAGTAGAGGCTCACCTGGCTTTGCATTTGACAACAATGGTGGCGACGACAGATATGCCTTCAGCTCTTGCAGGGCTTTGACGCATTCGTCATTCCAGTGGAATCCGTTGTCCTTTCTCAACACGCTGAAGAATTTGTGGCATCTATCTGACGATCGCGAGATAAAGCGGGAGAGGACAGCTATTTGGCCTGTCAACTTCTCAACCTGTTTCTTGCTGCTGAGTGTTTCGGGTATTGAGGCGATTGCCTTGATCTGATCGAGGTTGACTTCGATCCCTCTTTGAGATACGAGAAAGACAAAGAACTTTCCTGATGCTACGCCGAATGCTCGTTTCTCGGGATTCAGCTTCATTCCGTATTTGTTTAGTATCTCGAAGGCCTCTCGCAAGTGGTCGATGCGATCCTCCTTCCTTACCGACTTCACTAGCATGTCGTCGATGTAATCCTCCATGGTTTTCCAATGTTGCTCCTTGAACATCTTAGTGACCAGCCTTTGGTAAGTAGCCCCTGCGTTCTTGAGCTCGAAGGGCATCACTCTGTAACAGTAGGTACCCTGGTGTGTGATGAACGTGGTTTTCTCATGATCTTCCTCGGCCATCGGGATTTGGTTATAGGTAGAGTATGCGTCCAAGAAACTTAGTAATTCATGTCCGTCGGTGGCGTCGATCAGTTGATCGATGTGAGGTAGGGGGAAGGAATCCTTAGGACAGGTCTTGTTTAGGTCGGTGAAGTCCACGCACATCCTCCATTTCCCGTTCTTCTTTTTGACCATCACTACGTTGGCGACCTATTGTGTGTATTTCGACTCCCTAACGGAGCCTTTGGCTAGCAACTTGTCTACTTCTTCGCGGACTGCCTCATTGATTGCGGCATTGAATTTTATCCTGATTTGCCTTACCTGCGAATGTAGTGGGTCCACGTTGAGTCGGTGGGTGGCGATATCTAGCGAGATCCCTGGCATGTCTGCATGGGAAAAAGTAAACGCGTCTGCATGGTTAGTCAAAAATTCATGATACTTACCTAGGTCGGTGTATGCTTTCTTTTCGGGGTCGTCACGATCTAGCTAAACTGAGTCGAGATCCTCGACCGTAGATTTACAGGCTTCTACAACGTGTGGGTCTGATGGCGTCGGTCGTCAGGCCCGCCTTGGTCCCCGACATGGCTAATTGCTATGCTTCTGCGCTCGCCTCATTCAATTGCCGGGTGTGGGCGCAGTCTTGTGTTATTTTATAGTACTCTTGCGCTGTGCGCGGCTCTCCCTTGATGCTGAATATTCCCCATGGGGTAGGGAATTTGACCACTTGATACAAGCTCGAGGCGACCGTTCACATGACATGTATCCATGGGCGCACGATGATGATGTTGTAGGCTGTTTCCTGGTTCATCACGGGGAAGGCAGTTTCCAGGGTGACTCCCCCCGCAAGGACGGGTAGGGTCACTTCTCCTGGTGTGCGCTCCACTGCATTGTTAAAACCAGTTAGGGTTATGCAGCGGGAGGTTATCGTGTCTGCGAGTCCTATCTGTGAGAGGACTCTTGGATGTATGATGCAGGCGCCGCTTCCGTCATCGATCATGACTCTCCTGCATCCGTATCGACGATATGTAAAGTAATAACTAAAGCATCATAATAAGGGAAACACAAACCGTCGGCGTCAGACTTATCGAATGTGATACTTCCTTCGAGGTCATCATACTGTTCGTGGGAGATGGTCCTCTTTAGTCTGTGCGTGTTGGCGAATTTGACGTGATTGATGGAGACGTTGTTCCCTTCTCCGACGATCATATTCACTATGTGCATCGGAGAGGGTGGTTTCGGAGGCCCACAGGAATATTCTCGTTCGCGTGCAAAATTAGCTTTCCCCTTGTCGGTGAGCAGCTCCTTCAGGTACCCTTGGTTTAGCATCTTGACGACTTCTTGTTGTAGGCCGATGCAGTCTTCGATCTTGTGCCCCCGTTCTTGGTGGAATTCACACAGGATGTTTAACTTTCTTGTGGTAGGGTCTGATTTCATTTTCTGAGGCCATTGCGCCTTGGTGCCGAGCTTCTCTAGTACGTACACGATTTCTGAAGGAGAGACACAGAAGTTATGTAAAGAAAGTAAAGGGGGCGTACCTCGTTCATTTCTGAGTGGAGCGAGATGGCATTGCAAAGCGTCCTCATGGCGATGGGGCGGAAGGGGGACCTCATGTAAGGCTAGTGTCGCTCTTTACTGGGGCGAGGGGGGAGTTCTCGGCATCCCTCGTGTCGTTGATCTCTCCTTGTATCTGGATGTATGGTTGTCAGCCATCGGTTCGGTCCGTTAAGATCTTCATCGTCTGCCCGTACCTCGGCGCAGTAGACATTATGGATCTCATCCCAGGTTGTATGGGGATACTTCATGAGCCGGCTTAGCAGTTTTTTGGTTGCTCTGGAGCTGTCCCTGCTGAGTCCGTTCTGGAAAGCTGCTACCACCATACCCTCTCACATGTTCGGTAGGCTCATTCTTACCCTGTTGAACCTGGCGAGGAAGTCCCTGAGGCCTTCGCCTGTGGTTTGTCAGATGGCGAAGATATCGTTTACCCTTGCTTCTGCCTTTTTAGCGCCGGCATGTGCTGTGACAAACTTATCCGCCATCTATTCGAAGGTTGAGATTGCTTTGGCGGGTAGTTGGGAATACCAGGTCAAGGCTCTCCCGGTCAGTGTTTCGCTGAACTTTTTCAGCAGCACTTATGGTACCTATTCTTTAGACAAGTCATTACCTTTCACGGCGGTAACATAGTGGATGAGATGATCCTCAGGATCGGTGGTTCCGTCGTACACCTTCAGGTAGGGGGCATCTTGAAGGTCTTCGGGATGGTGTAGGGTGCGACTTCTTCGGAGTAGGGTTGTTCTACAAACCTCCCTACGTCCCGTTTGGGTAGCAGTTTAGGTGCTCCGGGGATCTTGTCAACTCTATCTTGGTGTTCCTTCATTTGGTCACGGAGGGCCTGATTTTCGCTTTCCATTTCTTCCATCTTCCTCAGAATGGAGGCCAACGTGTCGTCGTGTGTTTGTGTTTCGACGGGTTGGCTGTTGGTTCCATTTCCTTCCTGTTCATCTGTCGCGGTGGTGTTGCTCGTTATTGGTGCTGCATTTTCATAGCCCCGTGGTGGCTTTTCCACTAAGCCACTCAGGGTACTGGTTAGCCATCCCTCCAGTAGTTTCCTGACCGCCGGGGGTGCTTCTCTTGAAGTGGAGGTGTCTTTCTCCTGCAGGGTTGCAAGATTCCCGAAGGGGAAGGTGAGACTTCCGCCTCGGGTGTGATGTCAGGCGTGGCGTTGATGGCAGCACTACCACCGGCCTCGTTCATGGAATTCAAGAGGTTGGTAGTAACTTCTGTCACAGCTTTGGATGGGAGTTGTTTTCGGCCATTGCTGGGTTCTTTCTGATGATCGGATCTTGTGGATGTATACTACGAGTTTGATTCTCGAAATCCCCACAGATGGCGCCAAATTGTTTGACTCAAAAGTTGTCGGTTACTTTTTGAGCTAAAATCAATCAAAGAAGATATGAGAGGGTAAATCGGAATCAATGGTAATATATCCAAAGATAGATCTTTAGATTCATGTATAGGTTGTTCTTATAAAATCGTAAGGGTTCTTAATGAAGTGTTAAAGCTAGTTAGTAACATAGAGATGAAATAGAGAGAGGATGATAGATAGAGAGAGAGTTGTATTATTATTGAATAATAACACCTGACTCACAAATGAGGGAGACCCTTCCTTATATAGAAGGAAGGTATCCTCGCCAACACATTACATCATTTCAGAGCTACTACTATTACAATAACAGCATAGGGGAGGGGAAGTCGGGGCGTCTGTACGGGCAAGTCTGCCGATACGCCTCTATGGTCGGGGGCGTACCCCTTTCGTCGTATGGACGTGAGAGAGGATATCGTTCGACGTCTACGGTCGTATAAGAATACGTGCTCGACCCGCATTACATCCGATTCGACCCCGTACAAAGTTGAAGACATTAATTCGATTTCATAAAGTATTAATACTGAAGAAAAAATATTAACGTTATGGTTAATAAATTAGTATGATAAAGAAGCTTCACATAAAAGTTACTAATTGTTTGAGATCAAATGAATTTGACTTTTTTCTTAAATCGTGAAAATTGTATAAAATAACAGTATTAATTGTGACGAATGAAGTATTATATAGCATTTATTTTGGGCCCCTAGTATTGATTCTTTTTGGGTGGAGTTGAATTTAAAAAAAAAAAAAAGAGTACAAAAACAATTGTGACAAAGTTATATATTTTTGTACACAGTCATATTAGGGTGATACGCCATTCAGTAAACAAAATGTATATAAGGGGAAATGATTTTTTTTTCAAATTTTCATTACAAAGCTCCACTTCTCATGCTCCTCCATTCATGAAAGTATGGGGGTTCCCACCCTGTCTTTGTATGTTTAACAAAATGAAAGAACAAATTTCCTCATTACCATAATGATGATGATCATTATGCAAAATTAAGATCAAGAAATCAGAAAACAGGCCTGAAATTAAAGCCCCTTAATTGGGTTTCAAACATGAGCAATGCCCCGGCTTTAAGAGCCAATTTAGTTTGCACTTCATTCAATCAGATCAATTCCAAAGGTTTATTTGTTGGTGATGATCCTCTTGATTACTCTGTTCCTGCTCTCTTATTGCAGCTTTCTCTCATTTCTGTTTTCACTCGTATTATACAATCACTTCTCAAACCTCTTGGCCAACCCCTCATTGTTTCTCAGATTCTCGTAAGTATATATATGTATATATGTTTCTTTCTTTATTTCTCTGTTTTGTTTAATGGTTATTCTATAATTTGCTCTAGTAGTGCACCCGAGGTTGTCACCATAGATAAAAAGCTAACGGTGGGCAGAGTTATCGTTATCTTTACTAGTGGGAGACAACGTGTTTATAATAGAATAGCCGAGGTGCGTGTAGACAGGCTTGGACAACATCGTTATAAGAAGCTTCCTAATTGTATGATGGAAGTTATTTTTTATTTTCCTGGTGATGGAAAATATTTTTCGTGAAAAATATGTGTTAATGATTAATAATACTATTAGCATATGGGATATGTTTCAGTTTTTGAAGATTAATGATAATGTCATATGTTAGTTAATACGAGTATTATGATTTTAACAGTTAAAGATAGTTGTATGGAAAATGGCTCCGCTCAAAATAAAGGGAGAAGTTTTTTTCTACATTTGACGAAAAATGTTTTCTGAACCAAACACTAGTAAATGACTTTGTCGTAAGACATATGGAGTTGAATTATTTTGTATTGGAATAAAATAGTTCAAACAGAAAGGAAAGAATATGGAGGATTCTTATAGATCAGAACTAGTTTTATATTGAAGCGTAATTGATTGGTTGATCAATATTGTTCTTCTATGATGTTTTTGTCTGCTATTGGATTTGTGAATTGTTGTAGTGAATTATGTGTGTTTACTAACTTGTTGTTGAACAGGGTGGTGTGATACTCGGTCCTTCGATCATTGGAAAAAATGGAGAACTTTCTTCAAAAGTTTTTCCAAGTAAAGGCAGATCAGTACTGGATACAGTATCAGTCTTTGGTTTCATGCTTTTCATTTTTCAGATTGGAGTAAAGATAGATCTCAGTATTGTTCTAAAATCTAGTAGAAAAGCTTTAGCTGTAGGAATTTTGGGCTTCTTTGTTCCTTTTGGACTCGCCAGTTTCACGGCGTTTCTTCTTGAAAAGTTTCTATCTTTGGATAAAGAACTCATCACTCTGCTTTCAAGGGTAGTAATTCTTCAATCTATGACAGCTTACCCTGGCATTGCTTGTTTTCTTGATGAGTTGAAGATTCTTAACTCGGAGATAGGCCGGTTAGCTTCTTCGTCTTCGATTATATGTGATATTTGCCATTGGACTATTTTAAGTCTAAAGTATGCTCTAGAGTTAGCTAAGGCAAAATCAGTGAGAGTAACTCTGGGGTCATTGGTGTCTGGTGCATTTTATATCCTTGTTATCGCGTTTGGAATCCGTCCTGCAATTTTATGGGCAATCAGACAAACGCCAGAGGGGAAACCTGTGAAAAATATTTATGTTTTTGTTGTACTTGTTCTACTATTATGGTGTGGTTTCACTGGTGAAGCTATCGGCCTTAGTTCTATTGTCGCCTGTTTTCTTTTTGGATTGGTGATACCAGATGGACCGCCATTAGGTTCTGCAATAGTTGAAAGACTCGATTGCTTTGTGTCTGTGCTGCTTATGCCTCCCTTTTTCACCATTTGTGGATTGCAAATGAATGTCTTTTCGATTGTAAGGTTGAGAAATGTAGGTGTGCTTCAGTTGGTTGTCTTAGTTGCTTTTATTGGAAAAATCATGGGAACATTATTGCCCCTTCTTTTCTGGAGAGTGCCACTACGCGACGCCTTCTCTCTTGCTTTGATCATGAACTCCAAAGGCATTATGGAACTCGCTTTCTTGAATGACTTCAAAAAGAACAAAGTAAGCACCTATACTCTTTTTTGAGATATTAATACTGATAAACACGAAGGGGAACTTTGGCGTAACTGATAAGTTGCCGCCATGTGACCAGGAGGTCACGAGTTCGAGCCGTGGAAACAACCTCTCGCAGGAATGCAGAGTAAAATCGCGTACAATAGACCCTTGTGGTCCAGTCGTTCCCCTAACCCCGCGTATAATGGGAGCTTAGTGCACATGGTTGCCTAGATTGTAGAATTATCGTTTATCCTACATATGAAATTGGCTTACTCATTAATGTATTTCTAATGCAGGACATGTCTGAAGAAAACTATACAATCATGCTAATTTCGGTGGTTGTTATAACAGGAGTTATATCGCCTCTTGTTAAAGTTCTTTATGATCCTTCAAGAAGGTACATAGCCTACAAAAGGAGGACAATAATGCATAGCAGAGATAACGATGAACTTCGTATACTTGCCTGCATACACAGCCAAGAAAATGTTCGCGCAGTCATCAGTTTACTTCAAGTCTCTAACCCTACAAAAGAAAGTCGTGTTAATTTGGTTGTCCTTCACCTTACTAAGCTTACAGGCCGCGCCTCCTCAGTCCTTGTAGCACATCAGAAACGTGACAAGCCATCTCTGAATCCAACACAATCCGAAAGAATCTTCAATGCATTCGAAAAATTTGGACAACAGAACAATGACCTTATCATGGTACAGTGTTACAAAGGGATATCACCTTATGCAACAATGCACAATGATGTTTGTTCTCTTGCTTTAGAAAAGAGAACAACTCTTATCATTGTCCCTTTTCACAAGCATTGGATCTTTGAGAAAAGAATTGAAACATCTTATGCCTATAGACATCTAAACAAGAATGTACTTGAGAAAGCTCCTTGTTCAGTTGGGATACTTATCGATCGAGGAAGCACGAAAAAATCCCGCTATGCAATCGCAGTTCCTTCATTGTATAGAGTGGTGGTCCTTTTCTTTGGGGGTGCAGATGATCGCGAAGCTTTATCATATGCAGAACGAATGTCCGGACATCCTAGTGTACGAATGACTCTAATACGTTTCACACGATCAAGTTCCTCCGAAAGCATTGTTGGTGGCACGGAACGAAGTAAGGTTCTTGATACTCAAATCTTGAATGAATTCAATCACAGATTTCTTCGTTCCGAACAAGTTTCTTATCAAGAAGCAGAGGTGAATAGGGGCGCGGACGTGTTAGAAGTTATTAAATCATTGGGAAATTTTTATGATCTTGTTATGGTTGGTAGAAGACATATAGATTCACCAATTTTGTTGCAATTGACAAAGAGGAACAATGAGGATGGTGAATTAGGGTTTATAGGAGAATTACTTGCAGCCTCAGATACTGAAAGTGAGACTTCAGTTTTGGTGATGCAGCAACAAACAAGATTATGGGGACTCCATGATCCTGAAGAGTCTACACATTTGAGAAGGATCAACTTATAGTTGTGTACACTACGCCAATATGACTTGTTTTAATGCTACACATTCACCTGCATCGGAATGTTTACTCCAAACTAATAGGTGAATGATATGTATTTGTTGATAGACTTCTCTCGCCTATAAGGGTAGTCCGGTGCATAAAGCATTTGCATTCACAAAGAATGTGGAAAGAGCCGCATCCCTTTGGGTGTGATATAGACAACCTACCATAATGCAAGCATTAGTTGTTGCTTACACGGATCCTATGTCACACGAAAATAAATTTACCGTTGCTCAAAAGCTCTCTTTCACCTATCATGGTTAATTAATTCATATTTCTATCTAATAAAATCACTTAACCATGATATGGGGTATACATCTGGTTGCGGATAAATGTTTACTTATTTTATACTCCTTTTTGTCACAATTCATACGACATTTTTCCCTTTTGGGATGTCCAGAATGCTCCATTCTACTAATACTATCATTTTACAGGACTTTCACAAACTCATTAAACTACATTTTTAAAATTTAAAGTGATGTTTTGTCTATTGAACTAACTTTTCAACTACTATTTTTAATATTTTTTCTAATATCAATAATACAATACATAATCAAAGTAATATTGTAACGCATACCCGGCCAAACACTGTTCAAAGTAATACTGGTCGAGTTTTCGATTTCAGCCATTAAATCTATCACCTTGTTTGAGTTATGATTCATAGCTAATTATTTTTAGCAATTTTAATTAATTTTAGAGTAAAGGTCCAAATACCGCCCTATATTTTGCGAAAAGGGCCAAATATACCCCTCATTAAAAGTTTACCCATATACAACCTTGTTGTTACATTATTGGCCCAGATACCCCCCTAGACTTTACGATAAGGTCTATATATAACCCTTATTTTTTAACAAACTTCTTTTTTTTGTAAAAACTAAAAATTACTTGTTGAAAGTAATTTCTTCAGTTCTTAAAAAACGACAAATATTTTGTTAAAAAATGATTTTTTTTTCCTTTTTTACAAAAAAAAAATAGTTTTTACAAATTTATTTTTTCGGTTTTAAAAAAAAACTTTAAAAATTTTGAAAAATGAAGAAAAAATATATTTTTCAAAAGCGAAAATAATTTGTTGAAAATATTTTATTCAGTTTTTAAAAAATAAAAATATTTTGTTAAAAACTGAAAATGTTCTAACTCCTATGTTTTTACATTTTTTACAAATATGTTTTTACAAAAAAAAAATATTTTGTTAAAAAAATGATTTTTGCAATTATTTTTAAAATTTTACAAAAAGAAATTAGAACATTTCCAAAAAAAAAGACATTTCTTTTTTTGAAACTTTAAACAAATTGCAAAAATTAGTTTTTTAACAAAATATATTTTTTTTGTAAAAACTAGAAAAAAAAATGTAAAAACAGAGGAATTAGAACATTTTCAGTTTTTAACAAAATATTTTTATTTTTTAAAAACTGAATAAAATATTTTCAACAAATTATTTTCACTTTTGAAAATATTTTTTTCTTCATTTTTCAATTTTTTTTAAACCGGAAAAACTAGAAAAACAAATTTGTAAAAACTATTTTTTTTGTTGTAATATCAGAAAAAAAAATATTTTTTAACAAAATATTTTCGTATTTTAATAACTGAAGAAATTATTTTCAACAAAATATTTTCAGTTTTTACCAATATATTTTTACAAAAAAAATTGTGAAAAAAACGTGGGGTTATATATTGACTTTATCGTAAAGTCTAGCGAGGTATTTGGCTTCGTTTAAAGTTCAGGGGGGTATCCGGGCCAATAATGTAATGGTAAGGGTGGATATGGGTCAAACTTTTAACGAGGATTATATTTGGCTCTTTTGCAAAATATAGGGGGTATTTAGATCTTTTCCGTTAATTTTATATAGAAAATTTTAAGTCAAGCATAAAAACTATGGTTTCAATTGAACCCAGTGGCGAAGCCACATGTATATAAGGGTGGTCAACCGACCACCCTTTGTCGAAAAATTGCATTCTGTACATAGGTAAAATATTATGTTTTAGAGGTATATAACATATATTGAACACCCTTTATCGAAAAAAAATTTCAGTGCTTTTAAATTTGAACATCCTCGAGAAAATTCCTAGCTTCGCCACCGATTGAACCCATAAGTGGCCGTTGGATCTACGTCGGTCACCTTCCTAATACTAATCAAGTTTGTCTATGGAATATTTGAAAACTAGAGAGGACAAATTCAAAATTATTTAAGATCACAAATTCACATTCAAGTATGACATTCTTGCATATGTTTTTGAATTTCTTACGAAATTCCTGATTCCGCTACCAGAGTCTAACACTGTCAAATCTAGATATGATACAAGTGTCAAGATTGACAAAATGCATAGAAAAACATCTTCTTGCATAGAATACTATTCCCTTCGGTCCAAAATAAGTGATTTTTTGGATGTTTTCACACATATTAAAAAAGTCACTTTTTAGCATTAATTAGCAATAGAATTGACCATTTTAACCTTACTATCTCACATAAATACTCCTAACACATATTCCAATACTATTTACTCCAAGAACAATGTAGGAAAAAACACCATTAAGTCGTTCTTGAAATCCGAAAAAATTACTTATTTTGAACCTAAAAAAAAAACTAAAAATTACTTATTTTGGACGTTTCTCAATCTAGAGACATCCCCAAATTGAGAAAATCAATCCAAGTTCTTCCTTGGGAACTGGTGAGGTGAGTTGAGTGCTCAGGTTTACCAATCTTCTTTGTCCCAACATATACACTTATTTATTTTTAAATCTCAACGCCAAAGTTGTTGGAATCAATTATAAAAAAATTAGAAACGGTTAAATAATTTATATTAACCGCATTAAATATAACACATACATGTTCGAGAATCACTAAACAACTTTTTGTCAATCTCAATCCCTTTTAATATGAACAACAATTTTACCGGTTTAATTGACTAGTAATATATACTTAACAAGTAGTAAACTTAATTATACTGTACTTAAAGAACGCTATTCTAGCTATTTGGTCAAAGGGTTAGTGTCCACTTAAAATAACCTAAACTTTTTGGTGAAGGGTCGATTCATGTTGTGATATATATTTTTGATGGATCAAAAAATAAAATGGGATCTTTACACGGGTCGATTTACAATTACTTTTCTTAATAGGTATCTATAGATTATACATTAATTATATATTATTATAAATATATTTCACATAAATTATACTATATGTGATCACGCCCAACTACACCTTATAAAAAGGATAAAGTTGTCGCTGCAAATATATTCCGGTTAACAAGTCCGAAGTCGAATCCCACAGAGAATTAATCTATCAATCACAGCTATTGGACTTACAAAAATTCATATATTCAATCTTCAGAGATATTTGGGTAGTAAATTGGGTGTTTATTAACTAAATATTACGTAGTAAAAAATACAGTAATTAAGAACTAACTATAAACGATTTGTAAGCAACAATGGGAATGGTCTAAGGTTATGATTTCCCCAATTGAAAGAATTCTTTCCGCTATGTTTGCTATAAATTTGGCTCAGTCTTCTCTATCGGTCATGAGCACTATGTCTGTCGTAACTCTCTCCCGAGTAATTACAACAATATACTAGATATATTCTCCCGAATTACGCTAGCTAGCTTTAAGTACAACTCACTTAGATTACACCCAAAGTTTCGTTATCCCTCATCCCACCTTGAAACCCGTCGTATTGATCTCTCATACACATTAGAAGTGATGATGTTCAACAACTATGTAAATATACACTCTCTCCCGAGTAATGCACACTAATAGGAACAACTACTTGAGGGCCCTTCAATCAACAACAATAAGCATATAGTTGAACAAATAGAGATAGTACTACAGCAAATCTATATTAACATAATGAGAAAATTATCCTTCAACAGGTCCCATCAAAATCCTAGATTACGTATTTAGCTATTCATGCTCATAGTAATAATTTCCTAAATAATTTGCATAATCAAATTACAAATTAAAGATGAAGGAATGAAGAATTCAATGATAATCTCCTCCGAAAATAGTCTCTCTAGGTCTCTGGTGTGTCAAAAGTCCTCAAAATAGCGTTTTTACATGTATTTATACCAAGTAGGGTCGGGCCCAAACGAAACACCCTTTCATACGCAAAAACGAACTTGGATCTGTAAAATTTGTATAGGCGCACCGCACGCTGCGACGCGGCAGTGGGGAAGTTCAGAGAGCTGTTTTCTGACAGACTGTTGTAAAATTGTACAGTTGTGGCGCATGCTGCGGTGCATGCTGCGGTGCACTGTACGGCGATGCAGTGCAATTTTCTTAGAGTGAAATTATTTCATCCTCTTTGACATGACTTAGTACACGACCTCTGAACACAATCCCGGCTTAATGCATTGGGCTTTTAGTCAGACTATTGCTCCAGATTGATTGATTTAGCTCCAAATTAAGTATTGAACTCGGGATCACTTCCTGCGAGGCATAAAATATGTACTAAGTGTAATTCAATATCATTTGAGCATAAACACATGTAAAAATATAGTAATTAAAGTGTAATACTACGGCTAAAACACTAGTTTCTTGCTTCACAGCAACACCCCACACTTAAATCATTGCTCGTCCTCGAGCTTTTAAACTACGCTTTACCTAGTGATAACCTTACATCAAACACCTCCCTGATACACCATGCCAAGAATAATTAAAGTAGACTGAGCACCTTATCATAACATCCCACCCTCAAGATTTGACTAAAAAGTACCATGCAATATTCACAACTCGCATACTCACTCTAATATAGATTCAATGACATTACCTTTCCTTCATGAATCGCGTGCCCTCACACAATAAAAGAGAGTAGTTCCAAAAATAATAAAATTTAAGAACAACTAGGAACTCAAAATAGAAAGAATTCACTCACTCCCAGAAATAACATTCATATGGCATAAAAGATGCACCATAGATTGTCCCGTAGTATACTACTCTACTAATCGAGCTCATTCAGTCTAGGATCAAGTAGGACTTTATTTGGTTGTAATGTAAGTAGCGAAACGGGTATGATACATTTAGATATAAGAGTGACTACACCTCCCTAAGCACTTTAATACATATGTTTTAACATTCAAGCCCATACTTGTGTCAAACTGTAACGCGTCCTTCATATCAATGTATATTACCCCATACTTCCTTAAGCACAATTACATCAAGAGTCACCACTTTTCAAGGAATATTCTTTGTCCACTGCAATACAACTATATTTTTCCTTTCTTTTCAATTCAAGTAACTCTTACTTTTTAAAAATATTGCACCTTTCTCCTTATTTCATTAGCTCCACTCAAAAGCCAAACCAACCACCCCACACATTAACCTTTTTAAGGTTCCTTACAATTTAAGTGCTCATGAGAGATGTAAAGGTTTAAATATATGGTCAATTCAAACAATTAGGTAAGGCTTATAATGTGGTTTCTAAAAAATAAGATTACAGGCTCAAGGGGTTAACTACGTTACATAATATTAGGCGGGTAAAATATACATATCTGGTCCAACAAAGAAATGCCTATATCACTTCCAAGACTGAAAAAACTACTATTCTACTATCCAAACACACGGGACAAGTTCTAGACATCAAATGCAATGCACAGAATAATACAAAATTTTACACACACATGGCACATAACTCACTCAGAATTGGACTCATCAAGACACACTAGTCAAAGCCGTTAAGCACAATTATAATCACACAATTTAAAGCACTTATTTAAGAGTCAAGAATTGAGCCTAGGTATCACAACTAAGGCACTTACCACTCTCCAGGTGTATGTAGTTAAGGGAAATTGATCCTTTCTGAATAAATATTCTTAATTCCTAAAAAATAAAAAGATTTAACTATGCTCGATTCAGGCAAAAACCTTGGAAACGAATCGCGGCACAAAATAAAATGAAGGGATAATTGTTACACTACCTAAAAAAATACTAAATAAAAGACATATTTTTGGATTTTCAAATATATATAATTTTTTTTCTTTTCTTTTCTTTTGACTCATCTCCCTCGAGAAACTAGTCGACGAAATCCATCATAGAGAAGAGTCGAACTAAACACATAATTACTAACTATTACAAGCCGGTAGAGTTCAGAATTATAGTTTACTGACCATAGTATCTATGAAAGAAAGAAACAAATCAAACAAAATCAACTGGAAAAAACAAAAAAACTATAAGTATAATAAAATAGGAGCACCCCCACCCCAAACTTAAGAGATTGCATCGTACCTAATGCAAAGCAGTAAAATCAAGAACGAAAAGGTGATTCCCTGAGGCCCAAGGCCTAACTATCAGCACCCTTGAAGGTGCGCAAACTCGTGGTAGCTAGGCAAGCCACTATATTCAATATTATCCTGTTTTTATTATTATTTCATACTCAGTTTTATCAACAAGAACGATAACATTAATTAAATAAGTGCGGAAGATTTTCAAAATAGAATTAAGTAATACCAAGGTAAAACACTACTTAAATCCTCTACCCAAGATATGGAGTCACCAACTCACGAACTACTACTGAATACTACACATAAAGGTCTGAAGGAAAATAACATAAATTTGTTTGTCTCGGAACAAGGAGACTACAACTAATAATATAAATAAGTGGAAGAGATGCCGGGCATGCGGACGTCTGCAAGCTACCTCGGTCTCGAAATGCTCAACTCCCACGCAAGGCTCTACTGCTGCTGCTCCTGATCAAAACCTGGACATGTGCAAAAATGCACAGTAGTGCAGTATCAGCACAATCCGACCCCATGTGCTGGTAAGTGCCTGGCCTATCCCGGCGAAGTAGTGACAAGCCTATGACCAGACACCCACATAAACCTGTGCAGTTCTATATACATATGTATGCCACAAGATAGCAAGAGATATCAAGTAAACAAAACCAACAAGAAATATCATAAGAAGGAAGCTCACAGTTAACAACAATTATTAAATAAACAAAAAAAAACAAAGTATAATGGAAACAGTTAATGACAAACAAGGAATAGCAAATAGTTGCATGGCATCACCCTTCGTGCGTTTACTCTCATCCTCACCAAATAAGCAAATAAAGTGCACGACATCACCCTTCGTGCTTTTACTCTCATCCTCACCAAATAAGCAAATAAAGTGCACGGCATCACCCTTCGTGCTTTTACTCTCATCCTCACATCCATGGCACGGCATGATCCTTCGTGCATGGTTCAAATAACAACGGCACGGAATGTTCCTTCGTGCATAATCGATATCACAAGGCACGACGTGATCCTTCGTGCGTCATCAATAACAAGGCACGGCATTACCCTTCGTGCATAATCAATAACAAGGCACGACATTAACCTTCGTGCATAATCAATAATAAGGCACGGCATTAACCTTCGTGCAATAACAGAAAAACAAGGCACGACATCACCCTTCATGTATTATCACTCTTCCTCACCCAAATAACAATCACAGTTAAGAGCAGAGAATGAAAACAATAATCATGAACCGTCCCGGCAAGGGAAAACAATGTACAATTCCACAATCCGGTCAGGGTTCAACAATTCATCTTTAAAATATCTCACAACAAGTATCAACAATGACTCACGGTCATGCTAGACGCCAGTGTATGGATGCTCGTCACCACAGCCCATACACCGCACTCGATCATATAGCACATAGCACATAATCCTATTCCCTCAAGCTAGGATAGAACAAACACTTACCTCTAGCCTTGAAGTCCAAATTATCCTTCAATTATAGCTTTACCCCGAATTTCCGCTTTCAACTAGCTCGAATCTAATCACAATTGATTCCATTACATTAATAAATACTAAATAACTTGGTTTGAATGATTAAAATGGTTTTCTCAAGGTTTACCCTAAAATTTCCCAAAACGCCCCTGGTCCACGTGGTCGGAACTCGGGGTTCAGACCAAAATCCGGTTACCCATTCCCCCACGAGTTCAAATATATGATTTGTTTCAACATCGGACCTCAATTCGATGTCCAATTACCCAATTCATGAAAACCCTAGGTTCTACCCAAAAACAAGAATTTATACCATGAAAACCTTTGATTTTTATTGAAAAACATGTTTAATGTTGTTAGGAATTGAAAGAATTGAGTAAAAAGTGACTTACAATTATTTTGGAGTGAATTTGCTCTTGAGGGTTCGTGTGTAGTATGTGGGTTTATGAAAAAATGAAGAATGAACTGAAAAATTCGTTTAAGTATAGAATTGCACAGCTGCGGATATCGCAATTGCGAACATTTGTTCGCAATTGCGAACGCATCAGGTCTGGGGTCTATCGGCATCGCATTTGCGACATTATGTTCGCATTTGCGAACAAGACTGGGTCATTGGGGCTTTCACAATTGCGACAATAAGTTCGCATTTTCGAACATGGGCTGATTACTGTCAACCTCTCATTTGCGAGGTATGTTCGCATTTGCGAACCACTGCTCAACCTTGACAACTTCGCATTTGCGAAGTCTGGTTCGCATTTGCGAACCAAGGCCAATTTGGGACTTATCGCAATTGCGAGAAAATCTTCGCATTTGCGAAGATACCAGCTGGGTGAAAATCCATCTGTGTAAAATTTCAGAAATTGGACCAACGACCTATCAAATCTTTACCCGAGTCCCCCGGGCTCCAAACCAAACATGTACACAACATCAAAAACATGCTATAAATTTGCTCGTGCGATCACATCGCCAATATAACATCGATTTCATCCAATCAAGCCTCAAGTTCATGATTATCATTCTTTTAGTTTTCATAACTTTCAATTTTGGAATTCAAGGTTCAAAACACATCAAACAACATCCAAATGTCACCAAACTCTGCAGAAAGCACATATATAATATTTAAGACTTGTACCGGGCGTCGGAACCAAAATACGAGCCCGATACCAAGGTCATTTAATTCATTTTCCTTTAATAATTACAGCAAAAACAATTTCACGGAAAAATCCATAACTTAGGCTCTAGGCCTCAGAATTCGACTCCGGACGCATGTCCAAGTCCCATATTTTCCTACGTATCTTTCGGGACCGTCCGATCTCGGGTCAGGGTCCGTTTACCAAAAATGTTGACCGAAGTCAACTATATCAATATTAATATTATTTTTCTTCAAATGTTTCATAGAGTTCGTATTTTCTATCACAAAACTTTCCGGCCACATGCCCGGATCATGCATGTGAATCGAGGCAACATATAATGAGGTTTTCAAGGCCTCGGAAGTGCGGAACAAGTGAGGAAAACGGGTGATGACCCTTTGGGTCGTCACATTAACAATTTAAGCTACATCCGCCATCGGTAGTCAAGGATTATATTTGACCAATCAATTGTATTTTGGTTATCATAATTAACGATCTCTCTCGGTCTCTCCCCACTCTCTCACTCTATAAATACCACCATAACATCCACTCCTCCATTAATATTTTCATTCAGTTCTTCTTTCTTTTCTTGCCCCCTTCTTTTTCTGAGAAGATCCCAAAAATGGAGAGTTTCAGTCTAACACATCTGTGGGATCGCCGTGGTACCTCCGAAGTATAGATACGTGAAAAACTGGATGTACGGGTGATAAGCTAGGCGGCAAAGCTAATCTGTAAGCCACCCCTCCCACTTTGTCTAGAATCTCAAATGGACCAATATACCTAGGGCTGAGCTTGCCCTTCTTCCCGAACCTCATCACACCCTTCATAGGCGACACTCGGAGCAATACTCGTTCACCAACCATGAAATCTACATCTCGAACCTTACGATCCGCATAAGTCTTCTGTCTGGACTGAGCTGAATGCAATCTCTCCTGGATAGTATTGACCTTATCCAAGGCCTCCTGAACTAAGTCTGTACCCAACAACCGAGCCTCTCCCGGTTCAAACCATCCGACTGGAGATCGATATCGCCTACCATACAACGCTTCATACGGGGCCATCTAGATACTGGATTGATAGTTGTTGTTGTAGGCGAACTCCGCTAATGGCAGAAACTGGTATTAGAGCTCTAGGTTACATAGGTCTCACCACTCACGAACAAGCTTAGTAGAGTCTGAGGGGTAGGTACGGAGACGTTTGTACTTGTCCTCCAGAGTCTATCGAGTTAGGAAAAGTCTCTCATTGTTCTATCTTATCGTGCGAATTCGTTCTTCAAATGTTAAATTGAATTTAGACTCTTGTCTTCCCACGAATGGCGAAGTCACGTGCCGCTTCTTCAGCCGAACAATGGCACAGACTGGTGATAGATCAACTACGCCTTCAAAAGTCTTACAGAGGTCGGATAGATTTCACCAAACTCTTCACTACCACCTTCAGCGGTGCATCTTTTGAGAACCTACGGGATTGTGCTTGACCGCTATTGTGAAGAATTACGAAATGTGGGAATAGTCAAATGCGAGAGGGTTGATTTTACTGTACTTCGAATGGCAAATAGAAATAGTAAGAAGATAACGAATTTACTACACCAGTTATGGTTCCAACAGAAAATGCAATTTTATCTGGAGATCACCTAATGCATCGTGTGGGGTCTCAACGGACCTTGACATCCGGTGGATTTGTTGGAGTTGTGATGGACAAATATTGGGAATTTTTAGAATGTGTATATATATGGTATGGAAAGGTCCTCGAAATAAATTATACATATTTAAGGTTGGCTCTTTTCATGGGGTAAGAACCGCCCGCAGAGAATGACGAAGAGTATATGAGTAAATGGGGTAGCTCAGCAGTGTTAAGCCAACATAGCAAAAGAGGAGATTGGCCATCGATGTTTGTGACAAGCCTACGAAGCGGGCAAGCCGGCCAACGCAACACTACCTACTAAACTCTATTTTAAGAAAATGTTCTGAAGACGTCACCTCCCAGATTCTCTATAATATGTAGTATATACGATCTGAACGATTTTACTAGGTCACCATGACTGTGTCCGAATATGTCGTCATGTGCAATAAGTTAACTGAGCCTCAAAGGAATTGTTGTGAATATGGTAGTTTGGAGAAATATAATTTAGGAAAGCACTCAGGCTACACGCTCCATTGCAGTTAATATTTATCTTACATGGCCAGCCAGATGTAGAGGTCAGGATGTTAGAGGTGGAGGTAAAAATCCTAGAGATGTAGCTCAGATGAGAGGTGCTGATCCCCGATTCTATGCTTTACCAGCCAGGACAGAGGCGGAGGCATCAGATGCCGTGATTACAGGTACCACTCTTGTTCGTGGCAGAGGTGCTTCGGTATTATTTGACCCTGGGTCTACATATTCATATGTGTCTTCCTACTTTGCACCATATTTGGTCGTGCCCAGCTATGCCCTGGATATTCTAGTTTATGTATCTACACCGGTGGGTTACTCAATTGTAGTCGACCGGGTGCATCGTTCGTGCGTAGTTATTTTTGGGGGTCTTGAGACCCGTATTGATCTATTGCTATTGGACATGGTGGATTTTGATGTCATATTGGGGATGGATTGGTTGTCCCCATACCATGCTATCCTTGATTGTCATGCCAAGACTGTGACCTTGGCCTTGCCAGAATCACCTCGACTAGAGTGGAAAGGTACCTCAAGCCACTCCGTTCGCACTGTTGTTTCCTATGTTAAGGCTCGACACATTGTGGAGAAGGGGTGTCTAGCTTATCTAGCTTATGTTCGTGATTCCAGCGCAGAGGTTCCTTCTATTGAATTAGTCCCTATTGTATGGGAGTTTCCTGAGGTTTTCCCTTCAGACCTGCCCGGCATGCCACCCGACAGGGATGTTGATTTTTGTATTGATCTGGTACCGGGCACTCAGCCCATCTCTATTCCACCCTATCGTATGGCCCCGTCGGAGTTAAAAGAGTTAAAAAGATCAGTTGCAAGACCTTCTAGAAAAGGGCTTTATCAGGCCCAGTGTTTCCCCCTAGGGAGCACCCGTGTTGTTTGTCAAAAAGAAGAATGGCTCGATGCGGATGTGTATTGATTACCGGCAATTGAACAAAGTGACGATAAAGAACAAGTATCCACTGCCGATGATTGATGATTTGTTTGACCAGCTCCAGGGAGCGAGGGTATTCTCAAAAATAGACTTGAGGTCAGGCTACCATCAGCTGAAGATCAGGGCGGCTGACATTCCTAAGACAGCCTTTCGCTCTAGATATGGGCATTATGAGTTCTTGGTCGTGTCCTTCGGGTTGACCAATGCCCCAGCAGCATTCATGGAGTTGATGAATCGGGTATTCAGGCCTTACTTAGATCCGTTCGTGATAGTCTTTATAGATGACATCCTGGTATACTCCCGCAGCCAGGAAGAGCACGAGCAGCACCTCAGAGTGGTTCTTCAGACTCTGAAGGATAATCACCTATATGACAAATTTTCGAAGTGTGAGTTCTGGTTGAGTTCGGTGGCATTTCTGGGCCATATTGTATCAGTGGAAGGTATTCCGGTGGACCCAAAGAAGATAGAGGTGGTTCAGAGTCGTCCCAGACCGTCCTCAACCATAGATATTCGTAGCTTCTTGGGTTGGGAAGTTATTATCGTTGTTTTGTTCATGGATTTTTATCTATTGCATCACACTAGACCAAATAGACTCAAAAGAGTGCTTTATTCAGGTAGTCGGATGAGTGTGAGGTGAGCTTTCAGAAGCTCAAGACTACCTTGACCACAACTCCAGTATTAGTTTTTCCTTCAGCTTCAGGTTCATATACAATGTATTGTGATGCATCCCGTACGGGGCTTGGAGCAGTATTGATGCAGGATGGTTATTTCTTATGCTTCAAAACAGTTGAAAATATATGAAAAGAATTATCCGGTTCATGATCTTGAGCTGGCAGCAATGGTTCATGCCTTAAAAATCTGGAGGCATTATCTATATGGTGTGACGTGTGAGGCGTACACTGATCACAAAAGCCTACAGTACTTGTTCAAGCAAAAGGAGTTGAATTTACGATAGCGGAGATGTTTAGAGTTGCTGAAGGACTATGATGTTACTATCATATATCACCCAGGTAAGGCCAATGTGGTGGCCGATGCATTGAGTAGAAAGTCTGCCAGCATGGGTAGTCTTGCATTCATTCCGGTCAGTCAGAGACCATTTGCTGTAGATGTCCACGCCTTAGCCAACCAGTTCGTGAGATTAGACATTTCTGAGCCTAGCAGGGTGTTAGCCTTCACGGTTGCTCGTTCATCTCTATTAGAGCGGATCCGTGAGAGGCAATTTGATGATCCTCATTTACGTGATTTGAGAGATACAGTACAATGGGGAGGTGCCACGAAGGTAACTCTAGACAGTGGCGAAGCCACATGTATATAAGGGTGGTCAACCGACCACCCTTTGTCGAAAATTTACACTCTGTACATAGGTAAAATATTACATTTTAGGGGTATATAACATATATTGAATACCCTTTATCAAAAAAAAATTTCACTTCTTTAAAATTTGAACACCCTCGAAAAATTTCCTAGCTTCGTCACTGACTCTAGATGATGACGGGGTATTGAGATTGCAGGGTCGAGTTTGTGCGCCCAATGTTGAAGGAATTCGAGAGTTGATCTTAGCGGAGGCCCACAATTCGCGGTATTCTATTCACCCGGGCGCTGCGAAGATGTACCAGGATTTACGGCAGCACTATTGGTGGTGCAGGATGAAGAAAGACATCGTTGCGTATGTCGCTCGGTGTCTAAATTGTTAGCACGTGAAATATGAGCACCATAGGCTTGGTGGCGTGTTCTAGAGGATCGAGATTCCCGAGTGGAAATGGGAACGGATCACTATGGGCTTCATTACTGGACTTCCTTTGACTCGGAGGAAATTTTATGCTATTTGGGTCATTGTTGATAGGCTGACCAAGTCAGCACACTTCATTCCAGTATCTGTCTCCTACTCATCGGAGAGGTTAGCAGAGATTTACATCAGGGAGATTGTTCGACTTCATGGGGTGCCGGTATCTATTATCTCAGATCGGGGTACACAGTTTACCTCGCGGTTCTGGAAAGCAGTCCAGCAGGAGTTAGGCACCCACCCAGGTTCAGCTGAGTGCAGCTTTTCATCCTCAGACGGATGGTCAGTCCGAGAGGACTATTCAGATCCGAGAGGACATGCTTCGAGCCTGTGTCATTTATTTTGGAGGCTCGTGGGACTAGTTTATGTCATTAGTAGAGTTCACCTACAACAACAGCTACCAGTCTAGCATCCAGATGGCCCCGTATGAGGCGTTGTATGGTAGGAGATGTCGATCTCTAGTCGGATGGTTTGAGCCGGGAGAGGCTCGGTTGTTGGGCACAGACTTAGTTCAAGAGGCCTTGGATAAGGTCAAGACTATCCGGGAGATATTGCGTTCAGCTTAGTCCAGACAGAAGACTTATGCAGATCGTAAGGTTCGAGATGTAGATTTCATGGTTGGTGAGCGGGTATTGCTCTGAGTGTCGCCTATGAAGGGTGTGATGAGGTTTGGGAAGAGGGGCAAGCTCAGCCCTAGGTATATTGGTCCATTTGAGATTCTAGACCGAGTGGGAGGGGTGGCTTATAGACTAGCTCTACCGCCTAGCTTATCAGCCGTGCATCTAGTTTTTCATATATCTATGCTTCGGAGATACCACGGCGATCCCACCCATGTGTTAGACTTCAATACTGTCCAATTGGACAATGATTTATCTTACGAGGAGGAACCGGTGGCTATTCTAGACCGGCAGGTTCGACGGTTGAGGTCGAAGAGTTATCCTTCTATGCATGTTCAGTGGAGAGGTCAGCCTCCTGAGGCATCGACCTGGGAGTCCGAGTCTGATATGCGGAGCCGCTACCCACATTTGTTCCCCGACTCAGGTACTTCCTTCTCTTGTCCTTTCGAGGACGAACGTTTGTTTTAGAGGTGGAGGATGTGATAACCCAAAGGGTCATCACCTATTTTCCTCACTTGTTCCGCACTTCTGAGGCCTTGAAAACCTCATTCTATGTTGCCTCAATCTACGTGCATAATTTGGACATGTAGCCGGAAAGATTTTGTGATAAAATATATGAATTCTATGAGAAATTTGAAGAAAAATGATATTAATATTGATATAGTTGACTTCGGTCAACATTTTTGGTAAACGGACCAGGACCCGAGGGCGGACGGTCCCGGAAGGTCCGTAGGAAAATATGGGACTCGAACATGCGTCCAGAGTCGAATTCTGAGGCCTAGAGCCTAAGTTATGGATTTTTCTGTGAAATTATTTTTGCTGTAATTATTAAAGGAAAATGAATTAAATGACCTTGATATCGGGCTCATATTTTGGTTCCGATGGCCGGTACAAGTCTTAAATATTATATATGTTCTTTCCGCAAAGTTTGGTGACATTTGGATGTCGTTTGATGTGTTTTGAACCTTGAGTTCCAAAATTGAAAGTTATGAAAACTAAAAGAATGATAATCATGAACTTGAGGCTTGATTGGATGAAATCAGTGTTATATTGGCGATGTGATCGCACGAGCAAGTTTATAGCATGTTTTTGATGTTGTGTACATGTTTGGTTTGGAGCCCGGGGGCTCGGGTAAATATTTGATAGGCCGTTGGTCCAATTTCTGAAATTTTACACAGCTGGTTTTTCACCCAGCTGGAATCTTTGCAAATGCGAAGATTTTCTCGCAATTGCGATAAGTCCCAGATTGGCCTTGGTTCGCAAATGCGAACCAGACTTCGCAAATGCGAAGTTGGCAGGGTTGAGCAGTGGTTCGCAAATGCGAACTTAACCTCGCAAATGCGAACTTAACCTCGCAAATGCGAGGCCTTCAGTGTTTCGTCTGGCTTTGAAAATGCGAGAAACCCAGAAACCCAGCCTTGTTCGCAAATGCGAAAATAATGTCGCAAATGCGATGCTGACAGTCCCCAGACCTGTAGTGTTCGCAATTGCGAATAAATGTTCGCAATTGCGATATCCGCAGCTGTGCAATTCTATACTTAAATGAATTTTTCAGTTCATTCTTCATTTTTTCAAAAACTCACACACTACACACGACCCCTCAAGAGAAAATTCACTCCAAAACAATTGTAAGTCACTTTTTACTCAATTCTTTCAATTCCTAACTACATTAAACATGTTTTTCAATAAAAATCAAAGGTTTTCATGGTAGAAATTCTTGTTTTTGGATAGAACCTAGGGTTTTCATGAATTGGGTAATTGGACCTCGATTGAGGTCCGATGTTGAAACAAATCATATATTTGAACTCGTGGGGGAATGGGTAACCGGATTTTGGTCTGAACCCCGAGTTCCGACCACGTGGGTCAGGGGCTTTTTTATGAAATTTTGGGATAAACCTTGAGAAAACCATTTTTAAGCATTCAAACCAAGTTATTTAGTATTTATTAATGTAATGGAATCAATTATGATTAGATTCGAGCTAGTTGAAAGCGGAAATTCGGGGTAAAGCTATAATTGAAGGATAATTTGGACTTCAAGGCTAGAGGTAAGTGTTTGTTCTATCCTAGCTTGAGGGAATAGGATTATGTGCTATGTGCTATGTGATCGAGTGCGGTGCAGTGTATGGGTTGTGGTGACGAGCATCCATACACTAGCGTCTAGCATGACCGTGAATCATTGTTGATACTTGTTGTGAGATATTTTAAAGATGAATTGTTGAACCCTTGCCGGGTTGTGGAATTGTACATTGTTTTCCCTTGCCGGGACGATTCATGATTATTGTTTTCATTCTCTGCCCTTAACTGTGATTGTTATTTGGGTGAGGAAGAGTGATAATGCACGAAGGGTGATGCCGTGCCTTGTTTTATTGTTATTGCACGAAGGTTAATGCCGTGCCTTATTATTGATTATGCATGAAGGTTAATGCCGTGCCTTGTTATTGATTATGCACGAAGGATCATGCCGTGACTTGTTAGTGATTATGCACGAATGATCATGCCGTGACTTGTGATATTGATTATGCACGAAGGGTAATGTCGTGCCTTGTTATTGAACCATGCACGAAGGATCATGCCGTGCCATGGATGTGAGGATGAGAGTAAAAGCACGAAGGGTGATGCCGTGCACTTTATTTACTTATTTGGTGAGGATGAGAGTAAAAGCACGAAGGGTGATGTCGTGCACTTTATTTGCTTATTTGGTGAGGATGAGAGTAAAAGCACGAAGGGTGATGCCGTGCAACTATTTGCTATTCCTTGTTTGTCATTAACTGTTTCCATTATACTTTGGTTTCTTTTGTTGATTTAATAATTGTTGTTAACTGTGAGCTTCCTTCTTATGATATTTCTTGTTAGTTTTGATTACTTGATATCTCTTGCTATCTTGTGGTATACATATGTATATAGAATTGCACAGGTTTATGTGGGTGTCTGGTCCTAGGCTTGTCACAACTTCGCCGGGATAGGCCAGGCGCTTACCAGCACATGGGGTCAGATTGTGCTGATACTGCACTTCTGTGCATTTTTGCACAGGTCCAGGTTTTGATATGGAGCAGTAGTAGTAGTGCCTTGCGTGGGAGTTGAGCATTTCGAGACCGAGGTAGCTTGCAGACGTCCGCAGGCTCGGCGTCTCTTCCACTTATTTATATTATTAGCTGTAGTCTCCTTGTTCCGAGACAAACAGATTTATGTTATTTTCCTTCAGACCTTTATGTGTAGTATTCAGTAGTAGTTCGTGAGTTGGTGACTCCACGTCTTGGGTAGAGGATTTCAGTAGTGTTTTACCTTGGTATTACTTAATTCCATTTTGAAAGTCTTCCGCACTTATTTAATTAATGTTATCATTCTTGTTGATAAAACTGAGTATGAAATAATGATAAAAATAGGATAATGTTGAATATAGTGGCTTGCCTAGCTACCACGAGTAGGCGCCATCACGATCCCGATGTTGGGGGAAAATCCGGGTCTTGACAATATCACTTCCAAGACTGAAAAAACTACTATTCTGCTATCCAAACACACGGGACAAGTTCTAGACATTAAATGTAATGCATAGAATAATTCAAAATTTTACACACACATGGCACATAACTCACTCAGAATTGGACTCATCAAGACACTCTAGTCAAAACCGTTAAGCACAATTATAATTACACAATTTAAGGCACTTATTTAAGAGTCAAGAATTGAGCCTAGGTGTCACAACTAAGGCATTTACCACTCTCCAGGTGTATGTAGTTAGGGAAATTGATCATTTCTGAATAAATATTCTTAATTCCTAAAAAATAAAAAGATTTAACTATGCTCGATTTAGGCTAAAACCTTGGAAAAGAATCGCGGCACAAAATAAAATGAAGGGATAATTGTTACACTACCTAAAAAATACTAAATAAAAGACATATTTTTGGATTTTCAAATATATATAATTTTTTTCTTTTCTTTTCTTTTGACTCATCTCCCTCGAGAAACTAGTCAACGAAATCCATCATAGAAAAGAGACGAACTAAACACATAATTACTAACTATTAAAAGCCGATAGAGTTCAGAATTATAGTTTACAGACCATAGTATCTATGAAAGAAAGAAACAAATCAAACAAAATCAACTGGAAAACAAAAAAAATACAAGTATAATCAAATAGGAGCACCCCCACCCCAAACTTAAGAGATTGCATCGTACCTAATGCAAAGCAGTAAAATCAAGAGAGAAAAGGTGATTCCCTGAGGCCCAAGGCCTAACTATCATCACCCTTGAAGGTGCGCAAATACTCCTCATTATCAGAGGGAATGGACTTCACATCCTCATCTTGTGACAGTTGTCCTTCTCTTGCAACGCCAACCACTACTGAGTGATAGCCGAAAAGGGGTGATCTTGCTGCAACTCCTCCAACTCGGTCTCCCCCCAAGCAGCACGAAGGCTCAAGTCAGCAAATAGTAGCTGTAGCATCTCCTCAATGCAGACCATTCTCTGGTCCTAATTAACAACAGTAGAAAAGGAGTTGATCACCGATGTAACATCATAGGCCTTGATAAGATAAGTCACTGGAATAGTCCGATCATAGTGAAACTTCTCCTCTATATGGTACGCTCACAACAATCGAGTGATCATACTCAGGTAATATAGCCGGCGGGCCCTAAGTGGTCGCACTCTAGCCATATGCTCTAGCATGAGTTTTCCAAGATCGACCCGCATCCGTATCAACAAGGCGTAGATCTAATACACTTTTAGTCATGGGACATCAATGTCACTTTGAGTGGGCATGATTTTGGCATTAATCAACCGCAAACCAACCCTGGCTAGCTGCTGAAACGTACTATTCTTCATGTTCTTATGGAATTCATTCGCATTCCGTGCCATGCGCTAGAAGAGTCAACGCCACATAGCAGTCGACAGATAGCCGGATAGTCTGGCCGACAGAGTAGCCTTCATAAGAGCTTGTGGGAATGCTTTGTGAAGCCCATAATCCGATTGACCACTTGGAAGGAGAATGAAATCAATTTACCCCGTACCTGTACTTCATACACATCGTCCAACTTGGCCTTAGGTTGCCAGTTAGCATTAAACTGTTTGACTAGGGTCACATTCAATGCATCACCTGGACGGAACAGACTGTCAAAACCCAAAGCCCGAATTTTGTTGTATATCTCACTATATTTGCAGGCCAACTTCCCATAGTGAATAGCAACCTTAGGGTCCAAAGGCACCACCGGGAAAAATGTCTTGAACCAGCGGCAAGCATGGGATGGGACAGCCCGTATACCATATTTGCATGCTGACAGCTCATCCCATCAGGGTCAATACACTCTTCTTCGTCCTCTAGTGGGGCGAGGGGAGGTGCCCGTCTCCCATCTCAACGACTACTAGAAGTAACCTCAGAAGAACCAGTGTTAGAGCATTTTCTTGGACGGCGAGACATTATACCTGCACAAGACAAACAAAAGAACTAGTGTTAGAGAGATGGATGGCCCTAGTGAGAACCCTGATGACCTTGGCCAGAAGATGACCCACGATAATCGGAGCGGGCTGGCTGTAAAGATCTAAAAGAGCAACCTTGGCTCTGCTGACTCTGGCCTCTAGTCTGAGTACCACTGGAACTAGCTGATCCCCGAGGCCTCTTGGCCTCCCTCTCCTCTCTCTCTCTCGGCAATGGTCTGTCTCAATGTCACGAGCTATATCAACAACATCCTCAAATAAATGACTCAAGACCCTCTCCCGAGTCATCAAAATACAGATAGGATAAATAAGCCCATCAACAAAACGCCTGATCCTCTTCCGATCAATAGGAATCATCCATGATGAATATCTGGATAACTCTGTATATCTAACCTCATACTATAACACTGTCATGTCCCCCTGGCGGAGCCACTCGAACTCCCTGCGTAACTCCTCCCTCTGAGATCGGGGTATCCACTTCTCAAAGAAAATAGTGGAGAACTCCTGCCATGTCAATAGTGCCGCACCTGTCGGCCTACGACGCTCATAAGCCTCCCACCAAACACATATATGAAACATGAACAAACATATAATGGGAAAAACTGAACGGTAACTCACGTGATGACGGACCGGATCATCACAGTGGGCTTGAGGGCAATTTTGAAATTTTTGGGCAAAACTTTGGAAAATTCATTTTTATGCATTCAAATTGCTTCACGTAGTGTTTATTAATATATTAAGTAATTTGTGATTATATACAGGCGAATTGGTGGCAGAATCGAGGGGTAAAGACATAATTGAGACTTGAGTTGAATTCAAAACATCGAAGTAAGTGTTCGGTCTAACCTTAGCTTGAGGGATTAGGAGTTGAGTCATAATTGCTAATTGTTTTGTGTTGAGTACGACGTATGGGCATGGTGATGAGTATCCATACATTGGTGTCGAGCATGACCGTGTGTCTTAATTTGATAATTGTGTACCCTTGATTGATCCTATGAAAGTTGTGACTGAATATTGGTATTGGTTGTTCCAAGTAGAAGTTGAATAGGACTGGTTATAGCCGACTCTCCTTTGTCGAGATGTTTGACTTGTTGTTATCTTTTTCCTTGTTGGGATGATTATTAATTTAATTGTTCCCTTTCCGGAATTGTATTGTGTTGAACGTAAATGGAGTGGGTGGTACGCCTACCATAAGTGATATTGAAATGGGAGCAGGTGGTACGCCTACCACAAGTGATATTGTAATGGGAGCGGTGGTACGCCTACCACAAGTGATATTAAAATGGAAGCGGGTGGTACGCCTACCACAAGTGATATTAAAATGGGAGCGGGTGGTACGCCTACCACGAGTGATATTGGAATGGGAGCGGGTGGTACGCCTACCATGAGTGATATTTAAATAGGAGCGGGTGGTACGCCTACCACGAGATATTGAGAAAAGGGATCGGGTTACACGCCTACAACAAGATGAGTTGAATATAAAAGTTGTCGTATCTCTTTATTTTGTGCTAGAAACTAAACTGTAGATGTACGCTCTATTATCCCTGATATCTTATTTCTATTTGTTGCCCCTGAAGCATGCTCCCTTCCCTGGCTTAAATTGTTATTTTCTTGTTGCTTCTCCATTGTACTTGTATATATATCTGCACATGTTTATCTGGAGTCTGGTCCTAGCCTCTACACTACCTTCACCGGGGTTAGGGTAGGCACTTACCAACATATAGGGTCGGTTATGCTGATACTATACTTTGTGTTCTTTTGCATAGATCCAGGTACCGGATAGTAGTAGTAGCTCGTGAGCCAGCCTTCAGTCCTCCAAGACACCGAGATAGCCCTACATGCGTCCGCAAGCCCGGCGTCTCCTCTATCCTTTACTTTAGTCTGTTATCTCATTGTACTTGAGATTATATTTTCTTTCAGACATTGTATTTAGTACTCTTAGTAGTTCGTGAGTATTGTCACACCAGTCTTGGGTAGAGGCTTACGTTGAATTTTCCGCATTTCTATTCAGTTTTTTTCTCTAATTTAAGATTTTCGCTTATTTAGTTAATTCTGTTCCTTTTATATTATTTCTAAAAATTGTTAAGAAGGGATTATATTGTTAATGAAAAAGTAATTAAACTTGGCTTGCCTAGCTCCCAATAGTAGGCGCCGTCACGACTCCCGAAGGTGGAAAATCCGGATCGTGACACTTGATCCAATATATAATCTCTAGGTTCCAAAACCAAAAAATGTTTTTTATATGTCTAAAATTTTTGTGATGGGTCGGATTAACACTGTATACGTATATTACACATAAATTATATACATATATCATATATTTGCTAATTATTTTTAAATTACGTAATTGTATGTATAACTATATATCTATGATAATTCTTCAAAAATGAAAAGAACAACCATCCTACTAGCTATAGCAAGACTAAGGTGACGATAAATGCAAGCTAAGGGTGTTAAACGGGCCGGTTTGAGCCGGTTCCGAACCGGCCCAAACCGGTAGAACCCGAAATCGGCTCGGATCGGTAAGAGGGGTTGGGCTGGGCTGGGTAGGGGGTTTGGGGTTGGGGGTTGGCCAATGGAAATATTGCACAAATAGCTTTTTTATTTAATTTTTAATCCTTATTCATTTTACAAAACTAACCTTCTCTAAAATTATAAATATCCCGCCCCCCTCTTCTTCATTTCTTCACTCAATACTCATTTCTCAATCTCAATTTCTCCCACTCTCATTCTCCAATTTGCAAGCCTTCAAGTATTCAATTCATCATTTTATCTTCTAATTTTATTTGACTCTCTTTTCTTGAATTTAATTTATCGTGTTTTGTCATTCGAAATTTGAAGTTTGAAGTTCAAAATTGAAATACTTGCTTGATGTTTGTTCGTGGTAACATCGAAATTTCATAATCAAGTGCTCAATTTATTGTCGAATTCGGTGCACTCCCTCTAACTCTTTCTCTTATTTACTATTTTAATTGCATATTTAATTTTAGCTTATACTTTAATTTTTACAATATGTTGAATGCTGCTAAAAGAGCGTGTAGAAAAATTACTGGTAGGAGAAATAAAAAAAAGAGGTAGTCATTCAACATCTGGTAGTAATAGTAATACACAATTTACACATGATTCTGAAACATCGTCTAATGATAATATAGATTATAAACAATTGC
This sequence comes from Nicotiana noctiflora, assembly GCA_032618575.1. Classification (NCBI taxonomy): domain Eukaryota; kingdom Viridiplantae; phylum Streptophyta; class Magnoliopsida; order Solanales; family Solanaceae; genus Nicotiana; species Nicotiana noctiflora. The sequence goes on along the minus strand of JASVEL010002655.1, from coordinate 25,270 downwards.
AAGAAGATTTTGGAATAGAAGATAATGAAATATGAATGGAAGATGAGATACCGGCTACACCTACTAGTGTTGGTGTTGGTAGTGTTGGGTTGCTACAAGGGGTGGTGGTCGTGGCACTAGTAGTAGACCACGCGTGGCTCCGACTACTAATCGTAGAAAAAGAAGTAAGGTTTAAATTTTTTTTTGAAATAATAGAAGGTACTGATAGAATTAAATATAAACTTTGTAATGGTGATTTTAAACATTTAACTGGAGGAAATTTAGGGGGGATTGGGACGCTTAGTAGACATATGAGAACTGAGCATCCCATAGAATGGGGCGCTGATGGTGATGAAAATCAAACAAGTATTAACCATACTACTGGAGGTCTAGTGAAATATGATAAAATGAAGATCGTGAGGAGTTAGATAAAATGATTGCTTTGGGATGTCTACCTTTTTTTTTTTGCTTCTTCACCATATCTTATTATGTATATTCAAAAGATTTATAATCTTTTATTTAAAGGTATCCCTAGAAGTACTTGTAGAGCTGATATCTTTAGACTTCATGGACAATATGAAACATACATACGTTATTTGTTTAGACACCTTCCTTGCAGAATTTCTCTAACTTCTGATATTGGCCATATTGTTAATGAAAATAATTATTTGACAATTACATGTCATTGGATTGATGATACTACTTGTATGCAAAAATGTATTATCGCTTTTAGATATGATGAAGATTAGAGTCATATTGCTGCGTTTATAAGTAGTATTATTTGTGAAGTAGTTGAATTTTATAATCTAAAGCAAAAAGTATTGTGTATGTCTTTTGATAATGCTTCTAACAATAATGCCGCAATTTTAACATTAAAACTGCATTTGCAACTACTTATCTCTTGATGAAAATTTTCATGTTAGGTGTGCATGTCATGTTTATAATTTAATTGTTAAAGGTGGCCTTGATTTATTTTCAACTGAGATTACTCATGTTAGAAGAACTGTTAGTGTTATTCAAGGAAATAATAGACAATCTAGAATAAAGGAATTTAAGAATAAGTGTGTCTAGTATAACCTTAAACCCAGATTCACGCCAGACGAAACTGTTACTAGATGGAATTATACATATATATTCTTAAAATATTGCTACAAATATAGATTTTTTATAACTGAAGATGCTAATGCGTATTGTATTGATCCAAACCGTATGTTAACAACTAGTACTTGGGAGGTCATTAATGATTTTGTTAGATTTTTACATAAATTTTATACATCCACTATTGAGTTTTCTAGAGCATGTTATCCTGCTGTTACTATGACTTTAGTACATATAGCTGAAATTTCTTTTCTACTATTTGAATTTAAGAAGAAAGAACAATATAAGAATGTTGTTGTAAAATTGCAAGAAAAATTCAAAAAATATTTCTTTCCAATTCCTCCGATTTACTTAATTGGTGTTGTTTTAAATCCGTCTATTAAGATGTTTGATTGTCGCCAATTAATGAATGTTTTATATACTTATATGGAGATTGCACCAACTGAAACCCCATATTTATATATTTCTATTAACATGCTAAATAAGTATTTACAATAATTATATAATTATTATGCTAATGTAATTGATGATGCTACTCGTACTGTAGGTAATGTTAATCCCACTATGCATTGTAGCACTTCTACTACTGTTGATGACGAAGAAGGCCTTGATAGTTTTAATATCTTTTCTAGATTTTCTAACACTCAAACTAGTAGCAGGAACATTGATGAACTTCCATTCTACTTGCAGAAGCAAAAAGAGCCTCACACAAAGGAATTTTAACCGTTGGGATGGTGGCATGAGAATGGAAAGCAATTTTCTGTTCTTTTCGCTATGGCTCGGAACGTGCTGAATGTGCCAATTTCTATTGTTGCATCGGAGAGTGCATTTAGCCAAGCAAGGCAACAACTTGGAGACATCCGCCACTTATTGGGAAGCAATGCTTTGAAAGTTTTAGTATGTTTCAAAGATTGAACTAGATCGGAACAAATAAATCAAGGACGTGAAGATGTTCATAACCCAAAAGACGAGGAACTTGGAGATATATTAACACATGGTAACCCATCCGAATTTAACACTCCAGAAGAAGGTCAATCGGTGCATATTGATTATGAAAAACTTACTAGGGTAATGCAAAACCTTTGAATTTACTTGTTATTAAAAATATAAACCTTTCAATTTGTAAGTTTGAAATTTTGAATTATGAAATAAAAGTAGCACTTGCAATAAGTGAAATTTTTTCTCACCCTCCTTGTATTCTTTATGTTAGTACATTGTATTAATATAACTTATAATATTTAAACAAAAAAAAAACTACACTAAACTCGGCCCGATCCCGTCAACCCGTAACCCTTACTGTTCAATTTCTACCCGGATGAACCCGAACCCGAAACCGGCCCAGACTGTAACCCGTACGGGTCCAAAGAAATAGGCCCGGTTCGGCCCGGCCTGCCTGTTAAACACCCTTAATGCAAGCTCTGTGGCGCACACGCCAACTTCAACCAAATGGAGTCATCTGACACAGGGGCGGATGCAAAGAATGGAATACGGGTTCCTGGGAACCCAGTAACTCTTGCGTAAACTCTGTATTTATATTAAAAAATTCACTAAATATTTATAAATATCTAACTGTGAACCCAGTTATTATTGCATATTAATTTGAAATTACGGTAGGAAGCCATAAGTCTCAAATTCTAGATCCGCCTCTGATCTGACATGCCAAATTTTCTTTATATATATATATATATATATATATATATATATATATATATATATATATATATATATATATATATAATAGGATGACACCATTAGAAACTAAGACAAGATATCCATTATTGAGTGAAGGAAGACGTTTTAGAACCCACAACTCCATCTCTAAATCTAACTTATATTCAAGTGAAACAAGTTAATTAAATTGTAATATTAAGTCGATATTGCTTACATATAATTTCAAATGCACAGCAACGCATGAACTCATATATAATAGGTTCATTAAAAAATTTAAATGCTGAACTCTTAAAATTTAAATAGTAAATCTGCATCGTATAGGATTCTCGAGAAAAGACAAGCGAATTTTAGAGCAACAGTAAAATTATTTTTATATTATTTATCTATTATGGGTATGAGCCATAAAAATAATTAATAATATTTATATTATAATAAATTATTTACACTTCTAACCATAATAAGAGATGCTTTGTTCATCGCATTTTATAATTTCCAAAAAAGAGTGCACGATGGCTTGAAATTTGAGAAAGACAGCAGGGGATGAAGCTGTGGAAATAAGAGAAAAAGGTGTGGGGGAGAGAGGGAATACATGTGAAATCTGAGCCATAATAATTTGTTTAATGGTATTTTGCCAGCTAATTTAATTAATTATCCAGTAATTTTTTTAAATATTATAAATATGCATTTATTTTCGGCTGTAACGTGGACTCGTCGCCTTGCGGCCTGCTTTTGGATGTATGCATGCATGTATTACTGTACGTTTCAATTATTTCAAGTCATCGATGATTGGAATTAATGTGGGTAGGAGCGTATTTTGTCCCCATCGATATATACTTCTTCCTTCTTCAATAATTTTGTACTTGTAGGTATCCAATAAGATATAGTAACACTCTAAAGTTAGATGTGTGTCATCCAAAGGCGGTTGGATTCATCTGGACTAAATATTTTTTATACGTAATATAAATTTATATAAAAATATTTATTATAATTACAATGATAATTCAGTTTTCCATAAATATATAGTAGATTCAATAATGAAAACGTTAAAAGTTAAATTCATATGTGTAGTCTAAATTCTAGTGTCGTCAATTTATTTTGTTTAAACCTTTGATATTCCAAAATTTATGGGTTCTATTAATTCTCATATTCATGTCGTGGGTCCATTTAAGGGTCAAATTTGCTTTGCGTAGAACATATTTACAGAGAAGTGCACCTTATAAAAAATTAGAATTTTTACATTAATTAAGAACAAATTACATGTCATTTTGCATCTATTAATGGTTTCTTGATTTTTGTTCTTAATATAAAGTAGATATAAACAGACTTACGAAAAGCTTCACATTACTTGTGTCAATATGATAAAAACATTTAAGAATTTTAATCTTAGTTGAAATGTTGATAATTACTTATAGAACTTTTTGCCAAAACATATAAAGCTGCAAGCCGATTAACCATCCACCGGAGCTGGTTATTGTCACACCTCCTTTTTCCGCAGGCCCGCAAGGGCGCGAAGGAGTTTTTCCAATTAAAGGGCAATCGAAACGGAATTTATTTAATTAATTTAGAGTCGCCACTTGGGAGATTTATGGTGTCCCAAGTCACCGATTGAATCCCGAATCGAGGAAAGGAATGACTCTATTAAACAGTCTGCGTACTAGAGATCCGGATAAGGAATTATGTTAACTCGGGAGAAGGTGTTAGGCATTCCCAAGTTCCGTGGTTCTAGCACGGTCGCTCAACTATCGTATTTGGCTAAAGTACTTGATTTTAAAACATATTATCCTACAGTGCGATTTTTTAATGTTATTTACCGCTTTTTGTCTTACTACTTAAGAAAATGAACGTTGTTTAAGAACATATTTTCGGATCACGTCACATGAAATGCACCCGGATTCTCGACACATTCTTATTCAACGTTGTTGAATTTGGATTTGAGTTGCATGAAATGCACACCCGCTTTTTTTAAGAAAGTTAGAAAGATTAAACCCACACCTAAAGTGACTAACGTATTATTACTTTGCGAAGGGCCATGCAATTAGCTAAACGGTTTGTCCCATTATTTTTATTTAATGTCGATCCTAATCTATGATATTTCTTTTTATCTTGAATCAGTATTTAACACATCATGAGATTAGCTATAATGAAACCAAATTGTACAAGACTTCATGAAATGAGTAACATATTAAATTCATCATTCTCCATGCATGGCTGGGCCCGAGGCAGGCCCAAATGAAAGAGTAAAATGGCTCGTACAATTATTAACAAGGTACAACAAATTCCAATCCTACAACCAATCACAACCTACTTTGGTATGAAAACAACATCTTTCTTGAGTTTCCATTCCACAGCACCCTTCAAACGTTAATAGTATTACAATGTATTTCCAATTTTAATCACCTATTTAGCCTATATTACTTATTTGAACTACAAGATGCTGGATAACATGGGAGAATTAGGAACTGATTTCCAACTCATTCAAATTAGCGTATGAATTGCACTTCTCTAATAATCTAATTAACTAACTTCATTTAGAACAATCAAATAACTATATTAACAAGAAATCCATGCTGCATGCGTATGTACTATATTCTGTCTATTTCTCTACTTTAACACTTCAAAATATATCCAAACAAAACGCCAACTGTATCTATATACAAACAGCATTACGAAACAACCACTCTTAATTTACTAGCTTCAGCTTCCTTTTACTATAAACATCTTATTTCGATATACCTAAACAGTCAAACTCTAAGACCTAAAGGTGGTATTAAAACACTATAGTTCAATTGACAGTCCAATAGAAAATCAAATGCAATGAACAAATGGCTAAATATATATATAAAAAAAAGCTTCAACTTGTATTCCTTAAACCAATTGATCACTTGAAGTTATAAGGTTGTGTACCTGGAATTTAAACAACCAAAATGCAGAGAAGGATCAGTAGTAGCTCAGGTTAACCAGCAGCAACAGCACAGCAAGCAAAAACCCAGCAAAGAAACCAAATAACCAACAGACCAGAATTCCCAACAGATCAACCCAAACAAAGAACCAATCGAATAAAACGAACAGCAATCTGGAGAACCAAAACAGTAAAACCAAACTAAATGCACTCAGAGAAAAACTTCCAGATGACTCCTTAAACAACTATGTAAGAAATCTATCTGTTTCCCTCTGTTTTGTACTCCTATTCTCTATATCAAGACTATTTCTGAATCTGTTTTGAAATCTCTGTTTCAAAATATCAAGAAAAGGTATGAAAAGCTCTGTTTTTCTCCAAGTCTTTCTCCTCTAAGAAAATCTCAAATCTATCTGTATGTCGCCCAAATGCCTACCTCTCTTTTAAAATCTGTGTCTCCCTAATCTCTATGTGAATGTCTTCATTTATAGCTTACCAACTACTTACCAGGGTCAAAACATCAGGGAATACATTTGCCCATGATATTCCCTGTCAGCCCCTGACACTGTTTTAACACTACAATATGTCTAAGTATGGGGCTATTATTAAATTGATAAGTATGGGCATTAGTGGGGAAACTCTGCTACACAGCAGGTTCCATTGGGGTTGTCCTATTGTGCTTTTGCACTCTAATATCCAAATCAATTGATTCCTAATTACCACAGCTAGCTATCAATCAACAAATTAGAAGGCCAACAATGAAATGGTGTTCTGGGCAGAATGATGGGGGGAAAGCGAACACGCGCTTATTAATTTGACGACATCAAACAAACTACACATACAAAGCAATTACAGCATTGCAATCACACAAAACTGGTAGAGATTGAATTGACCGAATAAAAGGTCTGTTGAGAATAACAGAAAATGCTAGGAAAAAGAAAAATTCTAGAACTAAAACACAAAAATACAAATAAGGAACGCGAACTGAAGACATAAAGGAATGAGTTACCTCAGGCAAAAATCTACCAACCCTAGTTCGAACTTGGTTTGGAACTATTGAGGCCAAACGGGCTTTAATCGAGGCATTCTCGATTGAGAACACCTAGGCTAAAGTCCTTTGGACCTCAATCGACGATTAATCTGGCTCAATTTGGGCTTCTTGAAAATTAGGGTTCTTGGGGCTCAGATTTGGGGCTTGAGTGGTTCGGGCTTGATTCGAACCGGGCTAAGGTTGGTAAGGGTATGAGGGAGGTCTAGGGATGCTATGGTTTGAGTTTGGAACGATTTGGCATAGGTTTGGTTTTAGCTCGAATCTTCAAATGAAGATTCGAGAAGACGGGAATGATTCGAAGGAAACGGTTTGTGGATTTGGACTCAGGGTGTTCGGAAAGTCATTTGGTGTTACGATGGGGAGGTTTGGCCTACCGGAACCGGCGATTTTCGGTAGGCGGAGTGCGGCGGGGGACGGTGGGGGCTCAGCCGTCTCTAAGAGAGACGATGAAAACGGGGGGTCTGGCTTAAGGGGGCTGGGTAGGCCTTTTGGACTTATATACCTGCGTAGGAAATGAATCCTGGCCGTTTGATCTGATGAGATCAACGGCCTGGATCATTTCACTTATCCAAACGATGTCGTTTGGTCATCATTAAAGCCGAGTTGTCTGTGGGTGGATTAGGTCGGGCTACGTAACGGGTTGGGGGATGGGATCTCCTCCGTTGGATCGAAGATGGTTCGACGGACACGATTGAACGCCTTGAAACGATGTCGTTTGGACGCTCATGGAATATACTGGGCCGTTTGATCTTGCAGGATCAACGGCCTGGATTTGTGTCTAGCTCAACGGTGTCGTTTAGGCGTCTAAAAGTGTTGGTCCATTTGGACAGGGCAAAGACAGCCCTTTTGGGCTGCGATTTATTTGCAAAAATAGCCTTTTTCCTTCTTTCCTTCACTAACCACATTTAAATTAAAGCCACTTTAAACAAATTGAAAGAAATAAAGTCACACGACTATTGATTCCTACACAAACCATTAACGCGAATTAACATTTAACTAAAATCGCCTAAGGCAAAGAACAAAGATGCGCATTTTTGTAGTCTTCTATTTTTAACTGCTTTATGGTTAATAAATTCCTATAAACTCAAAATTGATTCCTACACGCCTACGATACATATTTTGTATTTTTGATTGATGTAACAAGTAAAACACACACGCAGACAAATGCTAACTCCAAAGAAGAACAACACAAAATCCGCAAAAATCAAAACACAAGACTATTTTAGTTTTCTGGGAGTAATTGTCGTGAGGGCAAAAATCATGTGCTCACAGCTGCCCCTCTTTGCGCGGAAACATGAAGAGTTTTCGTGCAAAGATAAGTGAGCGGGTACGAGCGATTTTTGCCCGTTTGAGCACTCCGTATGAAGCATTTTTTGAAAAAGTTTGACCGAACCTTTTCTTCAGAAGGTCTCCTACATATCCCTGGCTAAAAGGGAATCAGGTCAATGTAGTTCGGGAAGTTTTGGTAGCTGGGACTACCATGACTGCTGTGATCTTGCTGTTACTGTTATTGCTGCTGATGCCACTACTTAAATGATCTCCTTATTACACCGTGCTAAATGAAAAATAAGAAGCTAAACCAAGTTACAGAGTATTGCAAATTCTTATCTATCTTTTCAACTTGATCTTGTCATGTTCCTTGCCATCCTACTGGCTCTGATGTTTCTTCACATGCTTCTTCTCTTCTGACAATTGTTATTTTGGCCTATCTTGATTGCCGAACTCCGACCATTGGTCCCTTCCTTGTGATCTTCGAACTATTTTTCTTTTCTGACCCTCGTTGCCTTCCTTCTGATTCTTGGATTCCTGCCGGGGACATTTTGTCGTAACCTTTTGCTCTCCTAGCGGGCTACTGTCTTCTTGAATTAAAAGATATGCCTTTCCGTTCTCCGGACATGCTCTTGACTTTAACAACATCTTTTGAAAATAAATCGCCATTCCTCTCTTCAGGCAGGCTCCTGACTTTGACATCATCTTTTGAAAATAAATCGCCATTCCTCTCTTCAGGCGGGGCTCCTGACTTTAGCACAAACTTAGAAAATAAGTCGCCACTCCTCTCTTCAGGCGGGCTCCTGACTTCAACATCTTTTGAAAATAAATCTCCATTCCTCTCTTCAGGCGGGCTGCTGACTTCAATATCAACTTAGACAATAAAACGCCATTCCTCTCTTCAGACGGGCTCCTGACTTCAACATCAACTTAGAAAATAGATCGCCACTCCTCTCTTCAGGCGGGCTCCTGACTTCAACAACATCTTTTGAAATAAATCGCCATTCCTCTCTTCAGGCGGGCTCCTGACTTCAACAACATATTTTGAAAATAAATCGTCATTCCTCTCTTCAGGCGGGCTCCTGACTTCAACATCTTTTGAAAATAAATCGCCATTCCTCTCTTCAGGCGGGCTCCCTGACTTCAACATCAACTTAGAAAATAAAATGCCATTCCTCTCTTCAGGCGGGCTCCTGACTTCAACAACATTTTTTGAAATAAATCGCCATTCCTCTCTTCAGGCGGGCTCTTGACTTCAACATCAACTTAGAAAATAAAATGCCATTCCTCTCTTCAGGCGGGCTCCTGACTTCAACATCAACTTAGAAAATAAAATGCCATTCCTCTCTTCAGGCGGGCTCCTCACTTCAACAACATCTTTTGAAAATAAATCGCCATTCCTCTCTTCAGGCGGGCTCCTGACTTCAACAACATCTTTTGAAAATAAATCGTCATTCCTCTCTTCGGGCGGGCTCCTGACTTCAACATCTTTTGAAATAAATCGCCATTCCTCTCTTCAGGCGGGCTCCTGACTTCAACAACATCTTTTGAAATAAATCGCCATTCCTCTCTTCAGGCGGGCTCCTGCCTTCAACATCAACTTAGAAAATAAAATGCCATTCATCTCTTCAGGCGGGCTCTTGACTTCAACAACATCTTTTGAAAATAAATCTCCATTCCTCCGCTTCCTGCATCACTTCTTTCTTCCTGCATTGCCTTTTAAACCGTCCTTTCTTCTGAAGTACCTTGTTTCGGAATTGCTTTCCTCATGAGTTGTGTTGTCTTTCCCTTGACTGCTGGGGATATCTTTGGAATTGTTTACTTACCTGCTGGGGTAATACTGCTGGGGAAGACCTCTTTATTTCCTCCTTTTCTACTTCCTTCAAAAACATTTATTCTCTCCCGAGATCGCTGGGGATTGAAATGTCATCAGCTGGGGATTACACTGTCGGGGGGTCCCTTTTGCCTCTTTCCAAACCCTCTTCGGGACTTGCGTTTTGCTCCCTTGAAAAACTTGTAGGATATAATGCTGCCGGGGAAAATCTCGAAATCAGTGTTTCATTTTTCCGAGAACTGTTGGGGATGATACCGGCCTCTTGCCTTTCTAAACACAAGTTTCCTCATTTTGTCCTGTCTGCTAGGGATTACACAGCTTGTTGTTTTCTTTCTTTCAAAGTTGCTGGGATAACCGGGTTCAAAGATCATTTCCTCGCATTATCTGGCTTATTTCCCCAACCGGGTATTTGGTTTGGAGAAAATTTTTGCGACGGGAGAAAGTTTTCTGCCCCAGTTTGAGAATCTTCTTCGTGGCGTGCTTTTCTGCCAACAACCCTTCTTTTTCTGTTTCAAATCAAAGAAAAATTGGTTAGTTTTAAAATGTGGTGGCTGGTTGTGGTGCTCCTGCTGGGGATGGTCCTCTTCTTTCCCTGTTCTGCGTTTCATTGTCAGACCCTGCTGGGGATGTTATCATTTGATGATATTCATGCCGGGGATAGTTTTCTTCTTTCTTGCTTCCCCGCCTTCATTGGCGACTCTTTATTTACGAGCCTTTCACGTGGTTTTCCACTGGTATCCCGACCACCCGAATTCCTATGATAGTGACCCTGCGTGAAGACCTTGCATGTTTTACCGGTGAACCATTTTCTTTGTTCACCCTTGTCACTAGAAATACCTTTCTACTAGGGATATATCCCCTGCTTTTGCGTCATATCTAAGGAGTGGGCATTTCCCGACCTTTGAGTCTCATTAACCTTGGCCTTGAGGTCATTGACCTCCTTGAGATATCCTCATTGACACCAATCCATCCCTTTGTCATTTTCCTATTGCTGGGGAATATCCCTCTGGACACTGGCCTTGCGCTTGATCCCTTCTGACTTATACCACTTGGGGGTACCAATCAAAATCCCGTCTTGCGTAATTGGAAAGCTGATGGAAAATTTTGCAGTCATTTCCTGCAAATAGACTCTATTGGGGATTTTTCAATAAAAAAGAGAAAGATAAAAAGAAACAGAATAAAAGACAAAAAGGAAGATGACTCTAAAAAGAAAAATTATAAAGTAAACCTATCAAACGTGGATACCAACTCTAATGGACATGACATGCACATATAGCCTATCCTCCATCGTCAGACCGCCTTTTGTAATCTTCGCCTGGGGCTTTCCCATACGATTTCCAATCCTCGTTCGACTTGTAGTGCCCGAGGGGTTTTCACTATCAAGACTCTCTCATTTCTGGTTTTTCTCCCAGCTTTCATCGCCTTATGGTGTCTGTGCAGATTTTCATCGCTAAGACTCTCTCATTTGCGTTTCTCTTCTAGTTGGGGATTGGGGGTCTTACCGCTAAGACTCTCCTATTTTCTGCTGGAGATCGAAGTCTTTTTTGATGGGAATCAGAGTGTTATGTTCTGATAAGACTTCTCTCATTTGCCTGACTTAGCCTCTTTTGAAGATTGGTCGAAAAGTCTTTCTTTGGACCGTAATGTAGATTTGGATAGGGCTAGAAAAAGATGGTATTAAAGGCTCGAAATAAAACAAATTGGGTTCAAAATTACAACCTTCGGAATCCTATATTTTCCTTGCATAAACACAACTTTTGTTGCCCCAGTTTCTTGCTTGGGGATTTTTTTATTTACACTATGACCGAACTGTGAAGCGCCTACGTATCCTCTTTGAGGAATCAGGTCAAACGTAGTTCCCAATTCCTCTTTTTCAAATTTCTTTTTTTTTCACACATTTTTCTTTTTCTTTTCTTTATCTCTTTTTGTTGTTTTCTTTTTCTTTACTTTTTTCTTTATCCCTTTCAAACTTGTGTTTTAGTCTTTGCAACTAATTCCGAAGGAGGGGTATGAAAGAAATCAAAATAAGGCTCGAAGGGTTAACGAAGGATAAAGTGTTTGGGTAGCAGAACAAAATGCCTTCGTCATTCCAATCTTCAAAACATACCAAGTGAAAACAACGTGATTAACATTCGTCATATCTTTAAAGCACAGTTGGACAACACTCTCAACTTCATTATTATGAACGACCCCACGTCGATTTGGCCAGCTTGCCTTTGATTGTTTCCTTTTTAATTGCCCCGGTTTCACATGACTCGGGATCCAGACAATCTCAAATTGTTTTCATTTCCTTTAAATGACCCGATCATCTTCCAATTGCTTCATGATTAACTTTAGAATTAAGCCACAATTATGTGTGCACATGTCATGTCACTAGATTTGAACACAAGACAAATCTAAAGGGTAAAAAGTACTAAACAAATAAGATGACCGGAAGTAACAAAAAAAACCAAAAGCTTCATTAAACTAATGACGAAATGGTTCAATGACAAAACAAGCAAAACAAACCAGAGTACAGCCCTGAAGCAAAACTAGGCGAGACCAAAGCAAACTGCTAGGACAAAATGGAAGGACAAGAGGGTTTGACCCCAAGACAAAATCAGAATCACAATCTTGAAAATAACTCGGACAACAGAAATGTCAACAAAAATGAACCACCAAAACTCCATCTAGCTGACCCAAAGACGGAGATTCTTTCCAACTACCAAGCACAACATCTTGGCCACTAAGTTCTGCATCAATATTGATGAGGCTTCCATCTGTTTCAACATTTTTAGCATAAGTCAATATACCCCCCAGAGGATTCGTGTGCTCCCTGTCATCGTCATTGATCACAATTAACCATCCTTTTTGAATCATTCTTTCTATTTCCTTTTTCAAGGTACGACAACTCTCAATATCGTGCCCTCTGACATTGGAATGGTATGCACATCGTGCAGTAGGATTGAAGCTTCTTGCACGTGGATCGGGAGTATATCCGGGGAGCGGTGTAATGAGGCCGACATGTTTTAACTTTTCAAACAGACTTGCATAGGATTCTCCGATAGGGGTGAGCGCCTTTTCTCGCTTCAGCAACCTCTCCTCCCTAAATGCCTTATTTGGCCTGAAACCTGACCCGGGGGGTTTCCGGTATGTTCGTGGGGGTTGGTAGGTTTTTTGTGGAGCTGGGTACCTGGAAGGTGAAGTACGATTTTGGGTGTCCCGGGGAGAGTAGTGGTGTTGGGGACGGGAGTAACGTTGGGAAAACATAGCTGGAGGACGAGTAGTTGAACTAATTGAGCGGCTGGAGAAGTTGTGATAGGCGGGTATATATGGAGAATGTGGGGGATCATCTAACATCGGGTTCACTGTACGGGTAAGGACAGAGTCCAGGAAGCTAGGTGGTGGCGGGGGTGCTGCTTTTCCATCCATCCATGCCCGATACATGTCGGCCACATGTTGTCTCAATATTTTGACTTCTTCTACTAACCCGTGGTTCCGTTCAACCAGCTGTTGTCGGGTATCGGCATCAACCCACTTAGTCTTGAGATCCTCTGCCATTGTCCTCTGACTTTGTGTTACAGGGAAGAGCTATTTTAGAACCACAATCAACCACGTTTCTGTATATGGACACAACAAAGTGAAGCCATCACGTTAGCGTTACGACATTTGACACACAGGTAAACGCACATTAGGGATGCAATGACCCTAGACAGTTAAACATTTCTATCATGCATATGCGTCGGTCCAGCTTCTCATATCTGTGCTTCCTAAACCTTCCTTTATTTTCTTAATTGTTGTTATTATTTTTTTTCTATTTTTCTCTTTTTCTCATCTTTTTTTTCTTTTGTAATTTTTCATTTTTTTTCTTTTTGGTTATGGACATGGTCGAATCCTATGTGGATTGCCTACGTATCATGACCCCGCATGAATCAGACCGAGCGTAGTTCTTGCAAATTAATGCAAGAAATAAATAGATGTTTACTAAATTTTTTTATTTTTTTGAAGAAAAATTGTAAAAGCCGACTCCAACTACAAACTCTAATGAAAAACTTTCACACCTTGTGCCAGAGATTTCTATAAGAATATTTGTTAGCGCCAATTATGACTATTTCTACAAAATTAGCCATGTCACCTACTTGACAAAGCGGCTATTCTTGCAAAATTTTATTTAAGAGACTACAAATTCAAAATTTTTCATCTTAGGTCCCATGGGGCATCGTTCAGCACCGACACAGGCCAACACAAGACTGAGAAAGTTTAAATGCCAAATGTGGCCATTTCAGGTCACCTGTCCTAGACGGACCCAACCCCTGTGTTGAGTCCCCTAAGTCAAATGTAACATGATGCAAATAAACATTCCTATTAGGGATCCGGCATGAAGCTTTGTTATTCTAGGTTTAAAAACCGGGATTTATTGTTCTAGACTTGGCTTACCCGAGCGGACAGCTCGAGCCGAGGAGGAGGCAGCAACCCGGGAATACGGAAGCTTCACCGGTTTTGCAACTTATCCAAACCTCGTTCTAAAAATGGGAATTAGACACTATACAGAAAAGAAGTCACACGAAGTGCACCCTTCTTCATGATTTAGAAGACTCAGAGAGGAGATTGGTTTCGGCACAGTTTATATGTACAATTCATAAAAATATCAAAGCGGTAAAAACAACATTTAGCACATTAAATACAAACATATAATAAAATCAGATGATAATAAGCCAAATATAACAATTATTCAAAGCTCGATGCAAACAATGAGGAGTTACGAGTTAACTTGGATCTGGTAGAAGGAAGAAGGGAGGCTGTCACACCTCCTTTTTCCGCTGACCCGCGGTGGTAAAAAGGAGTTTTTCCAATTAAAGGACAATCGAAACGGGATTCATTTAATTAATAGATTCAGAGTCGCCACTTGGGAGATTTATGGTGTTCCAAGTCACCGGTTCGAATCCCGAATTGAGGAAATGAATGACTCTATTAAACAGTCTGCGTACCAGAAATCCGGATAAGGAATTCTGTTAACTCGGGAGAAGGTGTTAGGCATTCCCAAGTTTTGTGATTCTAACACGGTCGCTCAACTGTCGTATTTGGCTAAAGTACTTGATTTTAAAACATATTATCCTACAGTGCGATTTTTTAATGTTATTTACCGCTTTTTGTCTTACTACTTAAGAAAATGAACGTTGTTTAAGAACATATTTTCGGATCACGTCACATGAAATGCACCCGGATTCTCGACACATTCTTATTCAACGTTGTTGAATTTGGATTTGAGTTGCATGAAATGCACACCCGCTTTTTTAAGAAAGTTAGAAAGATTAAACTCACACCTAAAGTGACTAACGTATTATTACTTTGCGATGGGCCATGAAATTGGCTAAACGGTTTGTCCCATTATTTTTATTTAATGTCGATCCTAATCTATGATATTTCTTTTTATCTTGAATCAGTATTTAACACATCATGAGATTAGCTATAATGAAACCAAATTGTACAAGACTTCATGAAATGAGTAACATATTAAATTCATCATTCTCCATGCATGGCTGGGCCCGAGGCAGGCCCAAATGAAAGAGTAAAATGGTTCGTACAATTATTAACAAGGTACAACAAATTCCAATCCTACAACCAATCACAACCTACTTTGGTATGAAAACAACATCTTTCTTGAGTTTCCATTCCACAGCACCCTTCAAACGTTAATAGTATTACAATGTGTGATCACGTGATTTTTGCCTAACATGAATTATTCCCACAGTATTCTGTGAATTTTTGTGTTACTTTTGGTATTTGTTTGAATTCGTATGAGCGTGATTATATGTGTCTAAATTAATAAAGAATACAAAAATATGTCGTGCTTCCGTTTCTCCTCTAGCTTTGAAATTAAGAGTAATTAATTTTATCTTGCAAAAATGAAAATCACAAAAATATAATTCATTGTTTTTTACATTTTTAGCATTCAAATGCCTAATTGCGTATTTTTATGTCTAATTGATACGATTGTTAGTATAATTAGTATTAGCTAATTTGATTATCTTATTTTTCTCTTAAATTAGGAGTTAAATTAAATGAGAGGAAATAAAGGAAAATCGGATTTGGGCCAAAGATCCGAGCCCAAACGTTTAACTTAGTCCAATTCCCAAATCAAAGCCCAACTCAAATAAACTCTCCCTAGAAAAAACACACAGCCACCCAACCCTTTCTTCTTCATTCATAACATAACAATACACTACACAAGAGATATACCCCTGTAGCCGCCTACCCCCAGCCCCCACTTGAAACCATCCCCACCGAGGACCCCTTCTTCTTCTTCAGAAGATTGAACAACAAAAACCAACCTTACACCACCCTCAACACCAGCCGCCGTCGCCTCTCCATCTCCTACAGCCGTCGCTTCTGGTTCTAACGACCACCCTAGAACCGCCGGCTCCTCCATCTTCTTCAATCAACAGCCGCCAGCCTCCATCTCCAAGCCAGCGGCCAGACCTAGACCACCACTTCGCCGCCGACCAAGCAGCACCCTCAACGCACACAACGCAAGCCTCCAGCGACGAGCTCCGTCACCACTACAAGCGAGAAACACACACACACAGCGGATTTCATGTCTTAGCTTCACAGCTCCTAAGAATTTGAAGCGATTGAATCGCTGTTTGCTGTTGCCGAGTCGAGCTCGCTTGGTCGCTGTTGCCGTTCGAGTTCGAGTTCCGTCAAGGTCTTGGCCGTTCAATCCCTTCGCGCACACAAACGCATTTGGAATCATTTTCGAGTCCCGATTCTGATATGAAGCTTAGCTTCAGTTGAGGGCACGTCTGGACTGTTTTGAGTTGCCGATGCCAATTCGAGGTCCTCGTTTGCTCGCCAATTTGAGTCGAAGTCCCCATTCAAAAGTCACGGAACTAATTTGAGTTCTATTCGAGTTCCTCGATAGTATGATTTGTTCTTTGAGGTTCATTCTTTCCTCCCCTCTATTTTAATTTGATAATATTGCATATTTGTCTCTAATTGTAGTCATGTTCTGGGCTGCTCAATATGGTGATGTGTTTGTTTCCTCATTAGAGTAATCTGAAGTTGTCCATATTAGGGGATTATAGTGAACTTTGGATGATCAAATGCTTTGTTTAATTGATACTGTGAATAAAGAATTTTATAAAGTGTTAAAGGGTATTGGAGAGAATAAATAGTAACCATAAAATTCTGACTGATTGCTTTCTGAATTTGTCGATGCTTTGGTTTCGTATAGGTGGTGTCAATGTGTTTTGTACAAATTACGATTATTTCAGTAATTGCGTGTTGTTACTTTTGTTTCAAATATCCTTTGGTTCTTTTCTCTTCGTTGCCTATCAATCTTGCATATGAATTCAATTTCTTTTCGTTCAGTATGTTTATAGTGTTCATTTGTTCCCGTTGTTCTGATACTAAGTGATCCTCGTCTCTTTCCGTCATTTTTTAGAATCTGTTAATATGATGTTTCAGTTTTGAATCTGTTTCTTGTTTATTGTTAATAATTGTCCGTGTTTGGTTCTCGCCGAATCGATGATTGTTAGATTTACGGCTGGTTTTGATTTTTACTAGGATATGTTAGTTTCTGCTAATTAATTGAATAATTGTTAGTTTCTATTATAACCATATTTGTTGATTTCCGATTTCTGATTTTGAATTACTTATTGTTTCATGTTTCATATTTTTGATTGTTGGGAATTACTAGTTGATTATTGGATTTGTTTTGGTTAATTTGGTATTAATCTTTGTTAGAGTTAAATGCTTCTGATTTTGATAATAGATTAATTAGGTTCACTTACTAGTATTAATTAGTTTTTTCTGTTAATATTAGGTCGAATAAGTATTCTGCGATTTGATTAGTCTACTAAATGCATTGCGAATATCTTGTGAATCTGTTAAATTGTTAGTTTCTGTTATTTGTCGGGGAAATGGCCCTCTTTCTGAATTCTGTTGGCTCTTCTAATTTGTCAAGTCTTGGTTAGTTGACCCATTGATAATGGGAAATATTTGAACTTGTTTGATCCTGTTTTTGAAAGTTCAAGTGGATTAATTGATTGATTAGTGGATTCGATGATTGAATAACATTTAGGATGTATTGGTTATAGCTGTAGTTAATGATTAAAGCTCGATTAGTGATTTCGTCCCTTAGACTAGTTGAGACTCACATTAAGTCAATAGTTGAAATCATACGATTCGTAGCAACCTAAGGTGTTCTTACTAAATAGAATTAATTGCGACTAGTTAGCTCGAGTAATAAGACTCACCATCTATCAATTGTTCCCTCGAGTCTTGTTAATCGGATAATTAATCATAAGTGGCTGTATTTGTAAGACTGCTTAAGGTTGGCTATTGATGAAAGATGATTTTAATTAGTGAATTAATCTGAATTTAAAGTAGTTGGAAGGGTTAATGGGTTAATTGAGCAATAGTCACTTAATTGTGGCTATTTGTTAAATACAAATATGAAAATGTGTTAAAATAGGAGTAAAATACAGAAATTAGGAATGTAATAAGTCTTGAGAAGTAGGGGTAATATGGAAATTAAAAACTTAAAGAATTATTTATGTTAAAGTATTTTATCCACTAAGCACTAATAACATTAAAAAAGGGGTATTGTTTAATACTTAGTGAGGAACAAGACATAATGGCTTTGGAAGATGTTAAAAGAAGTAATTAAATATGTTGCCCATAACTTTTGAATTAATTAAGGAAAAGACAAGTGTTAGTGGGGAACCAAACAAGTAAGCATGAGGAACCAAACAAGTAAGCATGGGGAACCATTTAACTTGAATCAAGAAGTCATTTAGGGGGATGGGTCTGTTTGAGCTATAAATATAACATTAATCTGAGAGAGAAGGAAATCCAAAAAAGACATAGACAGAGGAATAAACAAAAATACACACACACATACACACTGTGTATACTGTTGCATAGTGGTCGGTTGGTTGCTGTTGTTCTCGGGTTGTTGTTGCTACTGTCGCTGCTCGCGGCTGCTGCCACTGTTGCGGCTGTCGTTGTTGTGTTTGTTTCGCTTGCTTGTTTTGCTGTGGTGTTTTGCTGTTGCTGCTGTGTTTTTTTCGGCTATTGCACTGTTGCTGCCATCGTTGCAGCCTACTGTTGCTGCTGTGTTTCTTCGCGGCTGCTGCATACTATTGCTGCCCGCGGCTGCTGCACACAGTTGCGGCTGTCTTTGTTGTGTTTTTCTCGTTGTTTTGTTGTGGTGTGTTGTTGTCGTTGGATCACTGCCGCTGTTGTTGCTATTACTGCCTAGCTGATACCGTAGCCTTTCATCTTTGACAATTTCCAGGTACACATTTGTAAACTCATGCTTTACGGGAGTAAATTGAAGTGACGATTCCCCTTTTGTGGATCTCTTTCAGCTTCATTGTTTTCGTTTGCAAACTGATATCAATTTAAGAAATATGTTATGAAGTTCGTACTTTATAGTATCATAGTGATTTGAGTTAAGTCCGGATGAATGTGTAATTAGTTTCTCGTTATTTTTAACAGTGGGTTTGGACTGTTACGCTAATGAGTTTTCAGAACTTTAGATAATTTTGGTTCTGTTTCATGTTAGTAATAGATTCTTATGTTTAGTAGTATGCAGCTAACAATCAAAGAGTTAGTAGCTTTGGTTTAACGATGGTTAATATAATAGAGTGAGCATTCATTTGAAGGTTTAGTATACTTTTATTATGATAATGAAAAGACAGAGGTTCAATTGTTATTAAGGAAGATAATTTACAGCTAGGTTTTTTTTGCAAAATACAATAAGCAGTCCATGAGTTAGGCCATGAAGAGTTTGGTATGTGATAGGCTCTATTAGTTAGAACAAAAGTGATTATGGGCTTCGCCTTTATTTCGAGACCACAACACCCTCACTGCGTATAAGACAATGGATTATGTGGAAAAATAATCAATCAAAAATGTTAGTTTGATGTATCTAGTTCGGAATTTACTAGGTTACTTGAGTAAATAACATCGCTTTAAATAGCAATTTGAATAAAATTAGTAACTAATGTTAGTGATGAACGTTAGCATAAAGTTCAAAAAATGACTTTTGTATCACACATAGTTAACTCCATCGGCTCAATTCATCTAATACTGTCGGTTTAAATTAATTAGAGAATGGTTAGTTTGTTCTGATATTTTGTCAAATTCGTATGCTATTTATAATTTTAGTTTTAGTATTATTCGCTTGTAGAATAAGGCATAAAACAATTTCCCTTATGCAAGCTCGAGTGCAATTTCCGTTCACATTGATCTAATAACTAATAAGAGGTCCGAGCTTATAAACATGCAATAAATTAGGACCTTTTCTCTTTTATTTAGAGACGAACTTAGTAGAAAAAATGTAGTCACTTTAGGATTGTCCTTTTAAAATAAACGAGACGAGCCTCGCCAAAAATACACCATTGTGGGGCCCTCGAATAATTGTCATGAAAACTTAGACTTGGAAGGACCGTCTAGTAAATTTCACGGTCCTTTTCCCAAAGTAAATAGACGATAGACTCTTTAGGCACGACTTGAAATAAAATTACTTTCCTGAATACGGGTGTGCATTTATGTGACCCAAATCTTACTCTCGGCGAAACTGAAATACATTAGAGTCGCAGGCGTACTGGTTACGGTGCGGCTCGAAATGTGTTTTCGTAACGTCGCAATTCTTCTAAAAATAAGAGCTGAGCATTAAAAGCACATAGTTAAAATATATAAAAGAATCGGATAGAAACAAAAATTGCAATTGAGCGACCGTGCTAAAACCACGGAATCCGGGAGTGCCTAACACCTTCTCCCGGGTTAACAGAATTCCTTATCCAGATTTCTAGTTTCGCAGACTGTATTACAGAGCAATAAATTTCCTCGGTTCGGGATTAAACCGGTGACTTGGAACACCATTATTTTTCCAAGTGGCGACTCTGAATTTAATAAATTGATCCTGTCTCGATTGTCCTTTAATTGGAAAAAACTCCCTTGTGCCCTCGCGTGCGCGTAAAAAGGAGGTGTGACACAATGTATTTCCAATTTTAATCACCTATTTAGCCTATATTACTTATTTGAACTACAAGATACTGGATAACATGGGAGAATTAGGAACTGATTTCCAACTCATTCAAATTAGCGTATGAATTGCACTTCTCTAATAATCTAATTAGCTAACTTCATTTAGAACAATCAAATAACTATATTAACAAGAAATCCCTGCTGCATGCGTATGGACTATATTCTATCTATTTCTCTGCTTTAACACTTCAAAATATATCCAAACAAAACGCCAACTGTATCTATATACAAACAGCATTACGAAACAACCACTCTTAATTTACTAGCTTCAGCTTCCTTTTACTATAAACATCTTATTTCGATATACCTAAACAGTCAAACTCTAAGACCTAAAGGTGGTATTAAAGCACTATAGTTCAATTGACAGTCCAATAGAAAATCAAATGCAATGAACAAATGGCTAAATATATATCAAAAAAAAAAGCTTCAACTTTTATTCCTTAAAACAATTGATCAATTGAAGTTATAAGGTTGTGTACCTGGAATTTAAACAACCAAAATGCAGAGAAGGATCAGTAGTAGCTCAGGTTAACCAGCAGCAACAGCACAGCAAGCAAAAACCCAGCAAAGAAACCAAATAACCAACAGACCAGGATTCCCAACAGATCAACCCAAACAAAGAACCAATCAAATAAAACGAACAGCAATCTGGAGAACCAAAACAGCAAAACCAAACTAAATGCACTCAGAGAAAAACTTCCAGATGACTCCTTAAACAACTATGTAAGAAATATATCTGTTTCCCTCTGTTTTGTTCTCCCATTCTCTATATCAAGACTATTTCTGAATCTGTTTTCGAATCTCTGTTTCAGAATATCAAGAAAAGGTATGAAAAGCTCTGTTTTTCTCCAAGTCTTTCTCCTCTAAGAAACTCTCAAATCTATCTGTATGTCGCCCAAATGCCTACCTCTCTTTTAAAATCTGTGTCTCCCTAATCTCTATGTGAATGTCTTTATTTATAGCTTACCAACTACTTACCAGGGCCAAAACATCAGGGAATACATTTGCCCATGATATTCCCTGTCAGCCCCTGACACTGTTTTAACACTACAATATGTCTAAGTATGGGGCTATTATTAAATTGATAAGTATGGGCATTAGTGGGAAAACTCTGCTACTCAGCACGTTCCATTGGGGTTGTCCTATTGTGCTTTTGCACTCTAATATCCAAATCAATTGATTCCTAATTACCACAACTAGCTATCAATCAACAAATTAGAAGGCCAACAATGAAATCGCGTTCTGGGCAGAATGATGGGGGAAAGCGAACACGCGCTTATTAATTTGACGACATCAAACAAACTACACATACAAAGCAATTACACCATTGCAATCACACAAAACTGGTAGAGGTTGAATTGACCGAATAAAAGGTCTGTTGAGAAGAACAGAAAATGCTAGGAAAAGAAAAATTCTAGAACTAAAACACAAAAATACAAATAAGGAACGCGAACTGAAGACATAAAGGAATGAGTTACCTCAGGCGAAAATCTGCCGACCCAAGTTCGAACTTGGTTTGGAACTATTGAGGCCAAACGGGCTTTAATCGAGGTGTTCTCGATTGAGAACACCTAGGCTAAAGTCCCTTGGACCTCAATCGACGATTAATCTGGCTCAATTTGGGCTTCTTGAAAATTAGGGTTCTTGGGGCTCGGATTTGGGGCTTGAGTGGTTCGGGCTTGATTCGAACCGGGCTAAGGTTGGTAGGGGTATGAGGGAGGTCTAGGGATGCTATGGTGTGAGTTTGGAACGATTTGGCAAAGGTTTGGTTTTAGCTCAAATCTTCAAATGAAGATTCGAGAAGACGGGGAATGATTCGAAGGAAACGGTTTGTGGATTTGGACTCAGGGTGTTCGGAAGGTCATTTGGTGTTAAGTTGGGGAGGTTTGGCCTACCGGAACCACCGTGAGGCAATTTCCGGTAGGCAGAGTGCGGCGGGGGACGTTGGGGGCTCAGCCGTCTCTAAGAGAGACGATGAAAACAGGGGGTCTGGCTTAAGGGGGGGCTGGGTAGGCCTTTTGGACTTATATACCTGCGTGGGAAATGAATCGTGGTCGTTTGATCTGATGAGATCAACAGCCTGGATCATTTCACTTATCCAAACGATGTCATTTGGTCATCATTGAAGCCGGGTTGTCTGTGGGTGGATTGGGTCGGGCTACGTAACGGGTTGGGGGATGGGATCTCCTCCGTTGGATCGAAGATGGTTCGACGGACACGATTGAACGCCTTGAAACGATGTCCTTTGGACGCTCATGGAACACACTGGGCCGTTTGATCTTGCAGGATCAACGGCCTGGATTTGTGTCTAGCTCAACGGTGTCGTTTAGGCGTCTAAAAGTGTTGGTCCATTTGGACAGGGCAAAGACAGCCCTTTTGGGCTGCGATTTATTTGCAAAAATAGCCTTTTTCCTTCTTTCCTTCACTAACCGCATTTAAATTAAAGCCACTTTAAACAAATTGAAAGAAATAAAATCACACGACTATTGATTCCTGCACAAACCATTAACGCGAATTAATATTTAACTAAAATCGCCTAAGACAAAGAACAAAGATGCGCATTTTTGTAGTCTTCTCTTTTTAACCGCTTTATGGTTAATAAATTCCTATAAACTCAAAATTGATTCCTACACGCCTACGATACATATTTTGTATTTTTGATTGATGTAACAAGTAAAACACACACGCAGACAAATGCTAACGCCAAAGAAGAACAACACAAAATCCGCAAAAATCAAAACACAAAACTATTTTAGTTTTCTGGGAGTAATTGTCGTGAGGGCAAAAATCACGTGCTCACAGTTATTACTTTGACCAACATTACACATGGTTATTTATGATACTATGATTACTATACATAATTAAATTAACTCTTTGTTAAATAAATAATTGATTAATTTACATCAGAAGCAAAAGGGCAATTTTAAAATTTTTATTTATTATATGTATTGTTAGTGTAACAATCGTTTATATGTCTAGTGTAATTTAACATGTAATAAGCTATTTATCATTTAATATAGGTTACTAATTAATGCTATTAAATAAGTTACATATAATTACCTTTTAGATGACCTAATTGTGTACATACATTTTAACAATCAATACAAAAAATACAAACACTATACAATATTTATGATTTTAAGTTTTGAGTATTACTAATGTAAATAATATTTACACAATTGGAAAGTTAACTTACGAACTAATTACTGGTAAATTTTTATAATAAATATTAACTTTATTAGTAATTGATAACTGGATTAAAATGATAATTAAATCATTAAATTATCAGTCCATACTCCATACACATTAAATAATCATCCTTAATATATAGCATTAGTTAAGATGTCTATAATTATAGGAAGAACTCTTTGCCAAAAAGGAACCCCACGTAAGCCTATTGCAGCCGGTTATGATCACTTTGACCAACATTACACATGGCTATTAATAATAACTCTATGATTGCTAGATATTAATTAATTTCTTTTGTTGGATTATTAATTGCTTTACATTATTAGAAGTAAGAAGGATTTTTTTTTTCTTTAGGTTTTGCACTCCATATTTTGTATTTGGTGAAGTCCTATTAAATTTGAATTTGTACCGAAAACTTTCATATGATTGATAAAGTATTGCCTAATAAAAACGATTACATATCAGTTTGCTCGTATACGAAATTTATAATTAAGGATGAATTAGTATTCTTTTTGTTGGAATTATATAAAAGGAAAGCGTCACCTAAATGCGTAAGATTTTAGAAAAAAGTACTTCACCTCAATCTGTATTGCTAGGAAAGAAATCGTTTACTAAGCTAACTATCAAAACAATCATTGACATTCATCTATTTTATTAGATGACAGCTAAATGACCAGATTATTAAGTTTGAGATATATAAAGAAAGAGAATACATTAATAGTTCCATGTTTTCTTCCCTTAATTTGGCCTACATAGGTGCCTGTGACATGACTCGAAAACCTACTTCGAGATCATCCTGATCTAATAAACATTAATCCCAAAGCTAATTATGGTTTATATTTGACAATAAAAATATTAATCCCAATTTGCAAAATGAAGGACAACAACAACAACAATCAAGTATATTCTCACAAGGTGGAGTCTGGGGAAGGTAATATGTAGACAGGCCTTACCTCTACCCGAGAGGGCAAAGAGGCTGTTTTCAATCGACCCTCGGCGCAGGGAAAAAATGAAGGACAATAGTGCATAAAATTGTTAGACATCCTACACAGTTGCGGATCAACACAGGGTATCATCGAGGTCGACAAAAACCTAGTAATTTAGTGTCGAATTATATATACGTGCGAAAAAAGAAATATATATTGAGTTTGATATACAGGTTCAAAAATCGGTATTCTTTCAATTCAAAACCCACACTGTCAAGGGTGGATGCAGCCTATTATTAGTGGATTCTCATGAAATTCAC